>JAGTTF010005850.1:46489-61976 GCA_019095985.1 Streblospio benedicti
CAAATCACGACACGCACTAATAACTTGACCACAGCTTGACAGACCAGACCATGGCAGGCAGCCGAGATAAACGTGCTGATAAACAAATCATTTATCTCAAAGCTGGCCAAACGAAAAATGCTAAACAAATCAAAATGCTGCAACAGGAAATGCAGCCATCATCCAAGACATGCGTGCCCTCTTCACGATCACCAGACAGACAAAATTAAACAGTACACCAAAGAATTGGTCTATGAAACAGAAAAAACACTGACTACGCCGCCAAGACCATGCGATGCGCCAAATCTATCAAGACCTCAATGACCCGCCTCCCCGCCCTCCGCCGACCTCGACTCGGGCCCAACAATTTTACGGGCGCAGTCCAAGATGGTGTATACACGCCAACTCGCCATACGGGCACCAGCGATTCACGACGCCTCCGTGCACCCCGCCAGTACACATCCAGTCAGTTGGCGACACGCGCCTCCCACCACCATCCAACATCTGGCATCGATCAACTTCCACCACACCACGCCGGGATTCCAACTACAACCCGGCAGACACCATCTGGCATCGATCAATTCCCAGTGAGCGCCGCAGGGGCTGATCCAGCTTACGCCCTGCAGGTCACCTGGCAGATTTGATAGAAAAAATGGCAGAAAGGCCAACACCTACACGACGGATGCTCCAAAAATAAGTGCCCCTACCTTTAATGGCGCTCAGGACTCCAGTTCGGAGACATGGCAGTCCAGCCTAGAAGATACCTTCACATATCTACAATGGCCATGCGATGATCCACAGCGCCTAGCCCTGCTCCCTACGGTCCTGCTCGACTATGCGAAAGTACATTACAACAGCATGCCGGCTTCAGACAAGGCCACCTATGACATAGCAATGGCCAACCTCGCCAAAGCTTTCTCTATTGCCCACCAACCACCTACCACCAGAGCAGCACGCCTCCAGCGTCAACAGGGCGCCACGGAATCTGTGCGCGATTTTAATCTGGAAATAATGCGCCGATTGCAAGAATGCAATGTCACTGACCAGGACAGGCAGCTGGATATTTATATCCAGAATCTCCGGGACGAAATCTCACAGCGAGTGCTTCTCATGCTGCCCACGACACTTCGCCAGGCGCAAATTTGTGCCGAAACAGTCGAGCACAGTCTGGCAATCACCAACAAGTCCCCCGTACTAGCTATTAATCAACCACCTTACCAAGATAGACGGGACACCAACAACTACTGGTCAAACAACCGAGGCCACCAGAATACCAACAATAGATCCCGTTATGACAATCACGCCCAACGCAACTATCGGAGCCAATCACGTGACAGGCGCCCGACTCACGACAATCATGAGAGAACGCAGGCAACGTAGCGCAGATATCCCCTACGGCAACCGCCGCAGCTCAAGTCGGGACAGATATAACTCCCGCTCCAGGCAACGCAGCAATAGCAACCAACGCAGGAGCCAATACACACGATCACCTTCATATAACAGGAACAACAGAAACAGATACGATCGGTCACCTACACCCCACATCAATGCCATCCACGACGAACAACAACCCACAAAAAACTAGAGTACGTACCAGGATCAATACTGCCTCTCTCCTACGCCACGGACACCTCCCAAACAATAGTTTCCAACAATATACAATAGTAACCTGGTACGTATTAAAAACACCATCATTAAAAGAATCAACAGCGCTTCTCGATACAGGCAGCTCCATTAACTGTATCAGCTTGGCGTCTCTCAACAAACTGTACCCAAAAATCACCAGCCTCATCCCATCTTCACGCTCATTTACAACCGCCTCGGCCTCAACGCTTGCCACTATCGGCAAAACACGTCTATCATTCTACCTGGCCGACGTCCTAGTTACAGCATTGTTCTATGTATTCAAAACTACTAATTTCAACTTTATCCTTGGCGTCCCATTCATAAAATCTAACAAAATTCTCATGAACCTGGCCGATAATACTATACATATGCCAACGCCAGTCTGCGATGTTTTCACTAACGAGAACCTCGAGTTGGCGCCTTAATCCACAGCAATCGTCATGGGTCGCCTGCCATCAAATATGATTCTACAATCCGGCCTGCATGGTACAATCCAAACCTCTATGATGAAAGACGGCGTTCACGTCATCTCAACGGCGTCTACAACACAAGCTTCACAAGTACCAGTGATGATATGCAACAACACAAAACAACCAGTCACCATCCCTAAAGGCTCCTCAATCGCCACCTTCACGCCTATGGAGGAATAAGACATCACTGATGCTCCAACACCCGACATAGCGCCAAAACCCCAGAATCAAGACGACGAAACCACATTCAACCAGGACAACCTCTCCAACTACCCGTCTTACCAACAACAAGTCGCTAGACGTGCTAAGTAAACACACCGCTGCTTTCATGACCAAAAACGGCAAACTTGGCGAATGCAAACACTCGCCCCTCAAAATTACACTCAAACCCAATGCGGAACCCAAGCATTTTTCTCAATATCGCTACCACCCGGAAGTACGCAAACGCATGGCAGAAAAGATCAAAGAAATGCTCAAACAGGGCATAATTGAGGTGTCTTCCCACATCAAATGGGTAAGCCCCCTCGTCCCTGTCCGAAAAGGTGTGAAGAAGAGCCGTAAACACCTCCAGTCACCCGAAGATACGTACGAGATCAGGCCCATAGTGGATCTTTGAGGTTTGAATGCGAATTGCGTTTGGGGGCAAATGGGTCATCCCAAGTGTTCAGGCCATCATAGACACCATTGCCAAACGTGGGGCAACCATTTTCAGTACGCTGGATTTGAAACAGGGGTATTTTCAAATACCCCTACACAAAGACAGCCAACCGCTCTGTGGGGTTCCATTTTGACAACAAAGCTTTTTGTGTTCAAAAAATGTCCTCAAGGCCTCTGCTCTGCGCCTTCCCATTTTACCAAGGTCATGGCCACAGTCCTCCGTGACCACATCGGCAAATGCGCTACGGCATATTTGGACGACATCCTCGTATTTCGCCCCAACAAACAGCAACACCTTGAAGACCTACACAACGTCCTCGCATCCATTGAAGAATCGGGACTCAAACTGGCTACATCCAAATGTACCTTGGGGCAACTTTGTGTGATTTTCTAGGACACACCATCACATCTGACGGAATAAAACCTTCAAAAGCACATACAGACGCGATTACGTCATTCCCGGTCCCCTCTAAACCCAAGGAACTAAAAAGTTTTCTCGGCATCTGCGGCTATTTTTCAAACTACGTACCAAAAAAAGGGGACAAAGTGACCCCCCTCCTCAACCTACTAAAAAAGG
Source organism: Streblospio benedicti (assembly GCA_019095985.1). Lineage (NCBI taxonomy): Eukaryota > Metazoa > Annelida > Polychaeta > Spionida > Spionidae > Streblospio > Streblospio benedicti. Next base: position 49,799 of record JAGTTF010005850.1, read on the forward strand.
GTGCTAAATGGGAGTGGACGCCAACCTGCACCGAGAGCTTTGAATCGCTTAAACACACACTAACATCCAGACCGCTGCTCCATTATGCAGATCACAAGCAGTTTTATCTCTTCACCGACGCAAGTTTTTCAGCCGTAAGCGGAGCACTTATGCAACAAGATGAAACGGGGAATCTGGTGCCAATTGCCTACTGCGGACGATCGCTCAAAGAGCCAGAACGTAAATGAGACATACTGGAACTCGAAGTATTAGCAGTGTGTTACTCCCTCGCACAATTTGACTACTACCTCAGCTACAACAAATTCACGCTCTATGTGGATAACAATTCTCTCACCAAAATTCTGGCTAACGAGAAGAAACTTACGCCAAAACTAGCGAGATGGGTGCTTTTTATCAGTGGTTACGACTACGAGATACATCACATCAAATGCGCCAACAACGTGCTAGCAGACGGGCTTAGTAGCCGAAACTACAACATCACACGCACGCCGGCGGACGACAAACTGGACATGTTTCCCCTGCACTCCACAGACATATCTGCTATCACCCGCTCAGCTTCAAAAAACGAAAACAAACAACAACAAGACCAACACACCGCTAATCCACAAACCAAAAACCAACCGCCGCCACAGACCCAACAATCACACAACACCCAAACCCCTGCACACCCGTCGAAGCAGACAAAATGAATAACATTTCAAGATGACCTGCAACCCCAAGGAGAAGCGTCACAACGTAACACCCCATTCCCCGATGGTCTATTTCCACAAGACTTTCAACTAGCACAACAACGAGACGAATACTGCCAAGACCTCATAACCTACCTCAAACACCGCAAAATACCGCCATCTTCAAAAAGGCGGCGCGGCGTATATGACAAAGCAAATTTCCATTGCCTCCTGGGCACACCCGAGTTACTATACAACATCTCACCAGACAACAGAAACTCACAAGCATCACCACAACTTCGCCTAGTCGTGCCCACAGAAATGCAACAAACAGTTATTAAAGCGGTACACGATTCACACATAGGTACCCACTTTGGCGTGGACAAAACCCTAGACCTTGTCGAATGCACGTACGTATGGCATTTTATGGGAAACATGGTAAAAAGATACGTCGCAAATTGCATCAGTTGCAACAAGGCCAAAAACTTGCTGCCCCTACAACACACGCCAGGGCAACCTGTCTTGTCACCCATGTCTCCATTTTACAAAGTGGGGGCAGATCACATCAGTAAATTCGCCATGACAGCTAACAAAAATCTCTATATTGCGACAGTCGTCTGTCATACCAGCAGACTCGTCTGTGCTTGGCCGACAAAAACTACATCAGCAGCAGAATTCGCAAAAGGTTTTGTCAAAAACGTACTTGCGATTCACAGAGTACCCAACGTCATGATTTCTGACCGCGGTAGCAATTTTCTTGCAGACGTATGGAAAGAAACAGCTCTCATCATGGGAATGAAACTCAAATACAGCAGCCCGTTCCTGCCCCGGTCCAACGGACGATCAGAAAGACAAAATAAAGTTATTACGAATATACTGCGCTGTGTTTGTCAAAATAATCCCCGCACATGGGATGACATGCTTCCCATCGTGATTTACAACATGAACAACACGAAATCACGTGCCACTGGTTTCTCCCCACATGAAATAATCTACGGGAAAAACCTATACCAAATAACTGACATGTCGCCCCCCTCCTATAAACCCCTCCACCAACACGCCGTAGACATACGATACGCCCAACAACAAGCTACGGCCGCCATCAATCAGCACAACCTAGCAATGCTCAGTAACCATGATCAACAATCAGCGCCTACTTCCCAACTCAAAGAAGGTGACATATGTTTCTGGCGCAGACCGGCACTCGATGATCCTCATAGCAACAAAAAACTTCAGTCAATCAACCGTGGACCATACAAAGTTGTAACACGAACCGCACACCAAGTTTACCTCCACGACATCACCACAGATAAACCAGTAAAAAACCCAGTTAGCATCTCACACATAGTTCGACCTTCCCACTTCTACGGAAACTAGAAATCGCCTTCATAAAATCCCCACAGAACAAGCCAGCGCCAAAACATCAACCCGTTTCCCTTCAAATAATAGCGCTCCACGCTAATTGGTCAACGCTAAACCGTTTTCGCCAGTCAATCATGGGCAAGCATGCAAAACCGAGCCCTAGGCTTGTCGAAAAGGGGCACGCCGTAATGCGAGCTGTTCTCTCACTGTGTGCCAGCTGCGACAAGGGGAACCGAGGGCGTCCTTTCGCTGCAGTCGCCGCCAACCAGGTTTCAAATCCTGCGCGCGTGCCAAGCTAAACCAGCGAGTTAGTGCGAGCGCAATCCCTCCTACCAACTCCTAGCCTCATACACCACGGCGACCACATGGACGATAATACTGCGTCCTAGTCAAAATGGTGCATCCGTTATACACTTCCCCCCAAGATGCCAAGTGCCCAGGCCTTCACTCCTACAAATACATAAACACAGACACACTAATTATCAACAAACGCCTCGCCCGGCCACCACCAGCGCCCAGCGGCACCGCCACAACTAGTGTAATCGCCACATCCGGTTCCGCATTTGAGCGCGGTTCCGCATGCCGCAGCGCACTACATAATGAGCCGCCAACCACAATACAGCCACTTCTCGTCTCCGACTGCCGCAGATTACTTCCATTGCTGCTCAACACCTGCCAAGAATACACTCGTCTCAACTCAAAGCACACAGCATCAACTCATCAAACTTTTACATCACTGCATATCGCCGATCCATGGCTAAACCAACACCAGGAAGCGGAGGAAGCGGCTCATCACCCAAGCACATACGCCAGTATGTTGCTGAGTATAATATGTATTGCTGTGTATAATGTGAACTTGCATATGTATACTTGAAGTATTATATTGTTTTACTAGTTCCTATGTCTCTTCCCATTCTGTGCATTTCTGCATTGTTGGACGTACCTTCATCGCGTTCATATGTTGTGTTCATATGTTGTGTCTAATAAATTATATTACAATAGTCATCATCTCTACCTGATTGGCGTGGTGGCAGCGCGGTTGAACTCAACGCCCAAGAAGACCAAAAGAAGAAAGGTATACATTTTCATATGCTCACAAAATGGCATCACATCGTGCACCAAAGCAATGGTGCCTCACCAAATCAGAAACAGTAAATAGCTTCGAAACATGGTGGAACAATCTCACCTACCATCTTTCATTAGACGCAACATTCAAAGATATAGTAGATGCAACATGAAGTCTACAAAAGAAGACACCAACCGCGGTTTAAAAAATGATCCTGAAAGCATAGTCAGAGAAATACGTCGAACAGCCACACAAAAAGCAGCAGCACTTGACCTAATGTTAGGACAGATCGCAAATTACTGTCCTATAATCAGCAGAAACACATTCTTAAAGAAATGCAACAGCCTGAAACAAATCTATCAAACAATTAGACAACATTTCGGTTTCCAAACATCTGGCGCACAATTCATAGATTTTGTTGATATAAAGCTTGAACCAGAAGAACGATATGAGGATTTATATCAAAAGAATTGTTGTGTTTATCGAAGACAGCCTGCTCACTACTGAAGGTGACCTTTATCACAATGGTGCAAAAGTTTCAGAAGACGAAGAACTTAGCCCCACATTAGATAATCTTATAACGTTGACATGGCTGCAGTTAATCCACAAAGATCTGCCTCAATTAGTTAAACAACGATATGGAACAAAGCTTTTGGTCCAAAACACTGGCCTCAATCAAACCTGAGATCAGCCAAGCAATGAACAGCCTAGTTGGAGAATTGTCAAATGGTGAACCATCTATTTTTCGTACTTTCACCTCACACAAAGATAGAGTTAAGATAGTTTAGCCATAACAGAAAACAGTGTCCCCTCTGCAAACTCGCAAATCGTCCTGACAGACAATTTCTCAGCAATTGTAGTTATCTTCCTGAAGCTGACAAGAAATATGTTAAAAGAGCCCGAAGTCGACAAGTAGATTTCACTGAAGACGCTCACAGCCAAGAAGACTCTGACTCTGAAGAAGAAGGTAGATTTGGATACCAGTCATGTAAGAGAGTGAACATTACGCAAAGTCCATACATCGACACCCTGTACAAAGGCAGAAAAGTACGTGTCACTATTGACAGTGGCGCGACAGGTAGCCTAAATACGTTCTGACGTAAAGAAGCTCAATCTACCAATATTCCCAACTACATAATATGCAAGTCAAGCAGATGGTTCTTCCGCTTTATCCGTGCTTGGAGAAACACGCTTCATGTTGTCCTTAGACCATATGGAGTCTCCCCTTGAAGGCCTTGTAGTCCACAACCTTGACAAAGTTTTAGGAGGCATGCCATTCATGGGATTAATGACATTTCAAGCCGCCCTTCAATTTAAAAGAGGTTACATTTAGTGGAGAAGAGACTTATACCTACAAGAGCCAAACACCTAATCGTAGTAGTCAAGAGTTTAGAACAGACATCCTTCAGTGCACCAAACAACCCTACTACTGTCTGGCCTGGGGAAATGTTAGTTAAAAGCCCCGTCAGATGACTATGACCACTACATTCTCGAACCAAAGATAGATACCTCTAATGCAAGGCAAGTTCTGGCACATTGAAGTACTCTGGCCTCCAAAACCACATAGTGACGGAGAAAGTCAATGGCAAGATCAAAGATACCCAACAATACTACTGTCAGAGGATAGCATAAAATACTGTGGAGTTGTAAATATAAGGTCCGTTCAAAGGAACTTTAGCTCGTAAAAATGTTCGATCAACAATGGGTATGCCTGGCAGCGAGACCGCATTAACAAATAGAAGAGCTGATGTGCCGTATTTTTTTGGGCGAATTGCTGTCAGTGGGAATCGTTACTAAACTTGCTGACGACCTGTACTGTGGCGCAGATACACCAGAAGAGTTACTGAGGAACTGGGAGCGAGTATTAGCAGCATTACAAAAGTGTGACATGAACCTAGCTTCAAAGAAAACCATTATCGCACAAAAACTACAACCATACTAGAATGGCATGGCTGTGGGAAGGTGCGGTGGTACGATATCAGCGTGCTCACAGCGTATATCCACCCCTTTCATCTTGTCTACCCCCAGAAAGTGTCAAGGGATGCCATCATTTATACTAAAAATACATCACATCAAAGGCGCCAACAAAAGTGCTAGCAGACGGGCTTAGTCGCCCGAAACTACAAAACACGGACGCGGGCGGACAACAAACTAGACATGTTTCCCCTGCACTCCACAGACATATCTGCTATCACCCGCTCAGCTTCAAAAAACGAAAACAAACAACAACAAGACCAACACACCGATAATCCACAAACAAAAAACCAACCGCCACAGACTCAACAATCACACAACACCCAAACCCCTGCACACCCGTCAAAGCAGACAAAACGAGTAACATTTCAAGATGACCCACAACCCCAAGGGAGAAACATCACAACGTAACACCCCATTCCCTGATGGTCTAGTTCCACAAGATTTTCAACTAGCACAACAACGAGACGAATATTGCCAAGACCTCATAACCTACCTCAAACACCGCAAAAATACCACCATCTTCAAAAACGACGGCGCGTGATATACAACAAAGCAAATTCCCATTGCCTCTTGGGCACACCCGAGTTACTATACAACATCTCACCAGACAATAGAAACTCACACGCGTCACCACAACTTCGACTAGTCGTGCCCACAGAAATGCAACAAACAGTCATTAAAGCCGTACACGATTCACACGTAGGTACCCACTTTGGCGTGGACAAAACCCTAGACCTCGTCAAACGCACATACGTATGTATTTTTTATGGGAAACATGGTCAAAAGATACGTCGCAAATTGCATCACCTGCAACAAGGCCAAAAACTCGCTGCCCTTACAACACACACCAGGGCAACCTGTCTTGTCACCCCTGTCTCCATTTTACAAAGTGGGGCAGATCATATTGGTAAATTCGCCATGACAGCCAACAAAAATCTCCATATTGCAATGGTCGTCTGTCATACCAGCAGACTCGTCTGTGCTTGGCCGACAAAAACTACATCAGCAGCAGAATTGGCAAAAGGTTTTGTAAAAAACGTACTTGCGATCCACTGAGTACCCGACGTCATGATTTCTGACCGTGGTAGCAATTTTATTTCAGATGTATGGAAAGAAGCAGCGCTCATCATGGGAATGAAACTCAAATACAGCAGTCCGTTCCTGCCCCGGTCCAACGGACGATCAGAAAGACAAAATAAAGTTATTACGAATATACTGCGCTGTGTTTGTCAAAATAATCCCCGCACATGGGATGGTATGCTTCCCATCGTGATTTTTAACATGAACAACACGAAATCACGCGCCACGGGTTTCTCCCCACATGAAATAATCTACGGGAAAAACCTACGCCAAATAACAGACATGTCACCCCCCTCCTATAAACCCCTCCACCAACACGCCGCAGACATACGATACGCCCAACAACAAGCTATGGCCGCCATCAACCAGCACAATCTAGCAATGCTCAGTAACCATGATCAAATATCAACACCTACTTCCCAACTCAAAGAAGGTGATATATGTTTCTGGCGCAGACCGGCACTCGATGATCCCCATAGCAACAAAAAACTACAGTAAATCAACCGTGGACCATACAAAATTGTAACACGGACCCCACACCAAGTTTACCTCCACGACATCACCACAGATAAGCCAGTAAAAAACCCAGTTAGTATCTCGCATATAGTTCGACCTTCCCACTTCTACGGCAACTAAAAATCGCCTTCATCACCCCACAACTAGGCCAGCGCCGAAACATCAACCAGTTTCCCTTCAAATAATACTAGCGCCCACGCTAATTGGTCAAAGCTAAACCGTATTTGCCAAGTCGATCATGGGCAGGCACGCAAAACCGAGCCCTAGGCTTGTCGATAAGGGGCACGCCGTAATGCGAGTTGTCTACTCACCATGTGCCAGCTGCGACGAGGGGAACCCAGGCTGTCCTTTCGCCGCAGTCGCCGCCAACCAGGTTTCAAATCCTGCGCGCGCGCCAAGCTAAACCAGCGAGTCAGTGCGAGCGCACTTCCCCCCATCGAATCCTAGCCTCATACACCACGGCGACCACATGGACGATAATGCTGCGTCCTAGTCAAAATGGTGCATCCGTTTACACTTCCCCCCCAAGATGCCAAGCGCCCAGGCCTTCACTCCTACAAATACATAAACACAGAACACTAATTATCAAGAAACACCTCACCCAGCCACCACCAGCGCCCAGCGGCACCGCCACAACTAGTCTAATCGCCACATCCGGTTCCGCATTTGAGCGCGATTCCGCATGCCGCAGCGCGCTACATAACGAGTCGCCATCCACAATACAGCCACTTCTCGTCTCCAACTGCTGCAGATTACTTCCATTGCTGCTCACCACCTGCCAAGAATACACTACAAAGACTTCTACATCACTGCATATCGCCGATCAATGGCTAAACCAACACCAGGAAGCGGAGGAATCGGCTCATCACCCAAGCACATAGGCTGTTGCACGGTGTGTAAAACACTCATCTTCTTCAAATACGAAGACGAACTCGACAAATTTAACACTGATCCATATTGTAGTGAAGAGTGTGTCTTTCTAGCACTCCAAAACTTGCCGTGCGCCGACTCCACGCCGGAAGAAGAAAACAAGCATTAAACAACTACAACCGTCACTCACTCAAAACCTCGTTCACACCAACACTACACCAAATCGCGCCGCTGCCCACTCACCACATCTGGCAACATTCCCATGGGACACACACAATCGCGTCCCGCCTCACCACCCAACCCATCACTTGTCAACTCTCGTCTCGTATACTCATGGGACTCCCGTCGGCGAACTCCCGTCGGCACCAAGACATGTCGGCCAAAACCCGCCAGGTACGATCGCCGACGCAAACACTACTGCTCACCCTTCTCATCTGCTCGTTAAGCACACTAATCCACGCCACACCGCCGCACATCACGTACAAGGCGGCGGTGGGGCTTCTGTTTACACACGAACCACACGCGATACTCCACGCAGACGGCAACTTCGACTTACATTTCATGATCAAGATACCCCCCCTGAGCGAAATGGCACGAGAAATCTACAATGACGAAAACATCGCCATAGAATGCAATTTGAATGGCACAGGCCAAAATCTGTGCCTCTATATTAAAAATATCACCAGAATAGAATTAAAGCAACTGAAGCACTTAAAACAGCAAACTGAACGTCATATGAAGATTCATGACGACTTAATTCAACAGTTTATACTCGTAGAAGGCCCACAGAAACGATCATGGCTGCCTCTAGGCGGCATATTTTCTACTGTGTTTGGCACAGCCAAACATTCAGATGTTAAAAAGCTTAAAGCTAAAATCAAATCAATGTCTACCAACGCACAAGCCCTTGATGCTAACTACGATAATCTATACACAGCATTTCGAGACACATTTAACGCCACAACACATCACGTAGATGCATTGGTCACACTGGTGCGTCACCAGGACGAAACGCTCCTATCCACAATCCAAAACATGGACAAGTTAAACAATCAGATCAATGACTTTGTGTCATTTGCCTCCCCCAGCGAATTAAATTACCTACTAGAGCTGTTAGCGGTATTGAACAGACTCCAACAACGAACAGAGCATATTCTACAATTTCATGACGTCATCACGGAGTTCACCTCCGGCCTCAAAGTACTCGCCAAAAGCAATTTGCCACCAAGCCTAGTCTCACAAAAGACACTCAACAAAGGACTGCGCACGCTATCATTCAAAATTCGTCGTTATAACTATCAACCCCTGCCCTACAATCATCTCAAGCAGTTCTATTATCGCACTTCGACGATCGTCGGACACATCTTAGACGGCACCTTAATCATAATGGTACCGGTTCCCATCATTTCTTCAACTCCATTTATTTTCAATCTATACCACATGACGACCCAACCGATTCCCATACATGGACCCATGACAAACCAAGCGCCATTCACCAGGCTACAACTGGAACACGAATATTTTTTAATTTCAACTAACAATGATTACTATGGTTTTGCAACACCAGCCGAAGTCCTTGCATGTCAACAAAATGCACATGTATGTCATTTACCAAAAGCCCTTCATCATCGCAGTAGAGGTGGGTGTGAATATAACATCTTTGCCAACATTGACAACATCGACAAATGCAACTTCTGCGTGTATGTACAAGATTCTCTACAAACAGCGACACGCGTCGGCCCACACGAGTATCTACTACATGGCTTCAATCAATCAATAACCATCAAATGCGCAGAAAAAGACCAGACTCAAATGCAGATAACCACCCACACCATTGAAACTCTCGGATGTTACTGCCACATAGTCGTCGATAATGTTATTATTGGACCGGCCATTCTAGACTGTGAATCGCCACAAACCAGTAACATAATAGCCGAATACCCCGTCAATCTTCAACTGGCACGAGAAATGAACGCTCTCAGTACATTACAATTTCCCCAAGTTGATTTTACCAGCAAATCCAAACCAACAGCAAATTACCTGGACATGACACGGTACACAGAACAACTACAGCGCGACCTTCACGCCAGTTTGGACCTCGGTATAAACGCCCAAAAAGTATTCAACAAGCTTGATCAATATAAAAAACAGGAACTCGATAATACCATTTACGTTCCGGAGGAAATCTCAATGTCTTTTATCGAAATAATAATACTCGCCTTATTGACTTTATGGAATATACTCCTCACTCTAGCGCTGGTGGCGTTTTGGTACTTGAGCCGAGCAGGCAACAATCCCGATGTGCCAAACGTGTCAGCCCTAGCGTCTGCCCTACCCCTTGTACTGACATTCGACATGGGAGCAACACCACCAACCACCCCGCCCCCCTGCGATGTAGACGTCATAGAAGATGAAGTATCAATAATTGCATATGCAATTTTAGGAGCAAAGGCCTTTTTCATCTTATACGCAGCCTATCAAATATTGTCAAAATACAAGACTTACAAGCAACTCCAAGACCACAGCCTGCTAAATCAATCAGCTGCACTATACTACAAAATATTCTCAGCAGACCACCAATGCATATTGTTTCTCCGAAAATTGCAGACCTTCCAAGATTTACAGGGTACACGCTTGTGACGCACACCTGCTGGCCCAAAATCAACCTCGAATGGCAGAATAATTTGACCTTACAACTAGGCGATGACACAGTTATAATCCCGATGCCAACTACATTCCACATATCAATAAAAAGTGCCGCTATCCTCAAAACTATTAACGACGTCAACTACTACGGGTGCCTACTAATTAGAAGACATGATCAGAACTACTACAGTAACATCAGAAATGAAGACGCAACAGCTCATGATATGTAATTTATTTACATCTAACCAACATTACGCATTTTATATACAAACAATACTAGTAATAATAATATAAAATTCTTTACCACCACCACCACTGTCAATATTAACCATTTCAATCATTTCATTATATATATGTACAAAACCACCACCAATATCAATAATATTCATAAAACAAAAAACAAAAAATGTCCACCTTAAATCAGAATATGTAAACCCTACAGGCATTTTTTAGTAAAAGTTGCCAACATACTTTTTAGCACAATTTAGGTATGCCGATTCTCCCTATAAATGTTGGCATAACGAGTTGTTGAGTTAAAGGCCTCAAAATTGAAAAAAACAAAATGGCCGCCAAAAATATACACAAAACCTGCTCTTAACTCCATTAATATCGATTTTAGACACATTATTACTATTATTAATGGATAGGAAGTCATATGTAAGGATTCTAAAAATGTTGTAATATTTGACCATTAGATCATTTTCAAGGTCAAAATGATCAAAATTACCCCCGTAATTTAGTTTTACTCAATATTTTGCCCCAAAAATGTATAGAAATTTGTAACAATCCATCAAGCAGTATAACCTTATTGAAATACAATACAAAGCATTATATCACCCTTTGGGTCAAATCAAATATTACTTAATCTAATACTTACTCTAGACATTGTGTTGATCAAAAAAGGTTTGTAGTGCTATCAATGTTGTTACGTGAAAGAATGACTAAACACGGACAGTTTAAATGACAGTGGTAGTACTGAGAAATCAATAATGATGATTAATTATCTTTATTCATCCATAAACCATCTTTTGTGCAGCCACAAACCCGAATACATAATAACTTAGATTTCCTACATTTGCATCTGTTGTTCTTGCATGCCATAGAACACTTACACGAAATCCTTTCTATGCATGCCTTTGGTATGGATTCTTTGTCCATCAGAATGGGAATCAAGTCATCATTTTGTTTACTCCAATCCAAAGTGTCAGGCAAGGGTAAAAACTGGTATAGATCTTTTTCCTTCCTCCAGACCATAGTTTGGTAATGGACTCTTTACTGTGGTAGGGCAATGCGTTAGATGTTGGTGGTAGTGACTCAGCACTAACTGCTCATGAAAATAGCATACATCTGGCCTCCCTCAGTGTTTTCAACATTTTGTTTGTACATTTTACAAACAAATGTCTCACCTTTTATCTTTTCCTCGGTCAACTCACCAACTCCAATATCCTTCAGAAGAGCAGGATGATTTTTGAACGTATCAAATGCTGTCTTCTTTGTATGTCTGCAAAAAGAACGACATGGTATCTGAACCAGTTAGGGCATGGAAAGATAACCAAGACTCTTCAGACCATTCAGGAAGGCCATCACGAATAGCATTGACAGGTACATATGTTTGCTTTTAGAAGTACCAGCCATCAATCACACTTAACAATCTATTTCCTGCACATGTGCCAAAAGTTACACAAAAACATTGGTGTCTCTAGATCACACTACAACATTTTCAACATCGGATAAAATTAATAATGTTGTGAATGTCATACATTATCTCCAAATCAGAGACCTGTTTGTTGTTGATTTTGATGATACTTTTCAATCATGAAGAAATGTCTAAATCAAGAAAGAAAAAAGGATAATAGTGATATGAAAGCACTTTGAGGATATCACGAAAAGTTCAACATTATTTCTTTTGATACTGAGACTGATGTATTACAAAATGCTGCAAACAAAGATGTTGCCACTGAAGCTTTAATACAGGTTTCATTGTTAAATGCAT
>JAGTTF010005850.1:62076-80357 GCA_019095985.1 Streblospio benedicti
TTCACTTAGATCTTCTGTATTCGATCTAAATTTTGCGAGCTCCGAAATGGCTTCACTTATTGGTGGAAATTTTAAAGCAGACAGTACACTTTGTACATCTGAATTTAATGGTACAGACGAGATGCCTACAGCAACGGGTTGTACTGTATAAGGAAAGTATGACTCTTTTAATCTCAAGCCTTGCCGCTTAATATCACTCCTGGTATTCATTCAAACATAAGTCATTCACAATACATATCAAGACCCGATTGCTGTCAGGCCATGCAAAATTGACAGGACAAATGCCAACACAAAGCCATAAAATTAAATATGCATATGAATGCAACTAGGGTTGCCTATCCAGCGATGGAAGCTTATACGTTATATAAAATATTCGTCAACATTTCAACGTACAAGTACAACACCACGCCGACTTTCATGCGGGAATGTACATCAATACTGTCTGGCTACCCGCGTTCCAAATTATTAACCCTTTAATGGATATAACCTGCCTGGGACATGTGAATGTTAATGTTAGTTTGCCACGGGCCTAGATGAGAAAATGCCACTTACCAATACAATCCGCTTTCATCTCGCGCCATGTCGTGTATGAGGGGTTGTTGTATGGTCCCTCTACACGCTCCAGGATGGGGGTACCGGCGGGTCTCTGGCCACTAGGTGGACCTCCTGCGACTGCTCACCTGCTGCCTGGTGCGGTTCCGGGATGTAGCTTGGGATCACGACTCAGTGTGCAATATTTATGTTGCCAGTTAAAAACAACGATTAAATGACACACTTTATTGAATATTCGCCTGAGTGAAGGGCTCGGTGGTAAGCAGCTTCCTCATCTCAAGCCCGTGACGACTGCGGCACGGCGGCTACAGGCTTATATAGCTCCGCCTGCATACCGGCCGAGCCACGTGATCACGACGGCTTGAGTATTCCCCTATTATGGGCCCCTGTTGGCTCGGGACCGCCTGACCGCTAGCTTGACCCAGCCTGTCCTCCTCGCCGCTTCTAGCTACATTCATTGACACATTTCCCCAAGGCCACACCTTAGCGCTTTGTTCTAAGATTAACCCAATAGCCGCCGCTACGTCATGGCTCATCCATGACAAGTGAACTATGCTAAATTTGTACAATATGGTACGAAAACAAGCGTATCTAAGTATAGCATTAATGTTTGTCATGATTAATGTCCTCCAAGTGCGTGTGGTCTGCGGTGGTGCGGGTGGTTCCTGGTTTGTCCCTGGGGAGGGGATGTCACACGTGGTGGCCATGTCTGGTTCGCCGACGACTGTTGAGATGATGTATCGTTATGGGCCTTTGTGTCGCGGGAATCGGGACATATGTTGGCGGACGTCACTCCTTCATTGGATTTGTCCGAGAGCAGACGCGTTTGTCTTCTGTTGATTCGTGGTGTGTGAGAATTCTGTTGGAAAGCAAAGATGGATCATTTCGTAATTGTTGCTTGGTTCTCTGACGTGACATTGGACGATTTGAGTCGCCTACAAGGCGACTTCCTGCGTATGTTCGCACACTACCCGGCGGCAGGGATCACGTAAGTTGTTGTATATATTCTATGTGTTATGGAGCGGATGATATCGAGTATTGATGATGTTGTATTTTATTTGTGACTTGGTGCTAATGATGTTTCTTATCTATTTGCAGTTGGGCGATGGAAAATCGCAATTCGTCAAACCGCTTTGTGATTGAGCCCCCCGAGCTCGGAGCAGCCATAACCGGGCTGTCCTTCCGTGCCGGCACAGCGAGGCTTGTCGACGAGACGGGCCCCGTTGAAGAGTCGCTGGCGTCGGCAGCTGTTGAGGGCGTGGCGGCTGTCAATCCTGGCAGCGATGACGAGGGCGCGACCGAGGAAACCGGGGCGGTGCGGTGGAAGCTGACGCGTTGATCAGGGCCGAGGAGGCCGAGGCGGAGGCGGCCCGGGTGACCAAAAAGCGGCGGCTGCTCCTGCAGGGAAGCAGGGTCCCCGGGCGTGGTCAGTGTCCACGCGGCCCAAGGGGTCCCTTGACGGGTCATCAACAAGTGATGAGGCACCCGCAGACTCTGACGCGTGCGAGCGGCAGTGCGCTCACTAGAGAGGGGTGTCTCATTGGAGACTGTGGCCGTGAGATATGGCCAGGGAGATGCGAGCAGAGGTCAGCCACAGGAGCGGGGAGCTGCCGAAAGGCGGCGTCGGCATGCGTGGTCCTGCTCATGCATCAAGGGCACTGGAACCAGCAAGCACCCGTGGCGAGGCGTCCGGATGGCGGCGGGACGTGAAGACCAACGTGTTGTCACCCTGATGGGTGATGGCGGAATAGCTCGGACGCCGGCACCGCTGCACCCATCGCAGTACCCCGCATATGGGGGGTGTGAGCATCCTGGCGGTTATGTGTACATGCCGCAGTTTTGCCCCCCCACCAGCATTCCCCACTGGACTGTTAGGGAGCGCTGCTGCTGGTGGCGAGGGGCGGAGTGACAGTAACAGGAGGTGTCCGCGCTGGAGTCGGGATCGTGCCCATGCAAGGGCACGTGGGGATGATCGGTCGGCGAGGGCTGCAGATCGCCGGAGAAGTCGCAGTCCTCGCCGGCCGCGAGATTAGGTGACTTGTTTTTGTAAAGTAATGACGATGATGTAGTAATGGATACAATTTACTGAAGCAAATGATAATTATGTAGAGATGGATATAGTTTAGTGGATTGATGTAGTAGTGGATATTTAAAATATGGATAGTGGACCAAGGATGATGGATAATATAAAATGGAATAATTGTGTGAGTGTGTGTTGTGTGGTGATAGTTTTACGTGTGTTTTGGAGATATTGTGTTTAAGTAGATATGTTAGTATTCGCGGTTAAGGTGGACATTTTTTTTGTTTTATGAATATTATTGATATTGGTGGTGGTTTTGTACAGATATATAATGAAATGATTGAAATGGTTCGTATTGACAGTGGTGGTGGTGTTAAAGAATTTTATATTATTATTACTAGTATTGTTTGTATATAAAATGCGTAATGTTGGTTAGATGTAAATAAATTACATATCATGAGCTGTTGCGTCTTCATTTCTGATGTTACTGTAGTAGTTCTGATCATGTCTTCTAATTAGTAGGCACCCGTAGTAGTTGACGTTGTTAATAGTTCTGAGGATAGGGGCATTTTTTATTGATATGTGGAATGTAGTTGGCATCGAGATTATAACTGTGTCATCGCCTAGTTGTAGGGTCAAATTATTCTGCCATTCGAGGTTGATTTTGGGCCAGCAGGTGCGCGTCGCAAGCATGTACCCTGTAAATCTTGGTAGGTCTGCAATTTTCGAAGAAACAATATGCATTGGTGGTCTGCTGAGAATATTTTGTAGTATAGTGCAGCTGATTGATTTAGCAGGCTGTGGTCTTGGAGTTGCTTGTAAGTCTTGTATTTTGACAATATTTTATAGGCTGCGTATAAGATGAAAAAGGCCTTTGCTCCTAAAATTGCATATGCAATTATTGATAGTTCATCTTCAATGACGTCTACATCGCAGGGGGGCGGGGTGGTTGATGGCGTTGCTCCCATGTCTAATGTCAGTACAAGGGGCAGGGCAGACGCTAAGGCTGACACGTTTGGCATGTCGGGATTGTTGCCTGTTTGGCTCAAGTACCAAAACGTCACGAGTGCTAGAGTGAGGAGTATGTTCCATAAAGTCAATAACGCAAGTATTATTCTTCCGATAAAGGACATTGAGTTTTCCTCCAGAACATAAATGGTATTATCGAGTTCCTGTTTTTTATATTGATCAAGCTTGTCGAATACTTTTTGGGCGTTTATGCCGAGGTCCAAGCTGGCGTGAAGGTCGCGCTGTAGTTGTTCTGTGTATCTTGTCATGTCCAGATAGTTTGCTGTGGGTTTGGATTTGCTGGTAAAATCGACTTGGGGAAATTGTAATGTACTAAGGGCGTTCATTTCTCGTGCCAGTTGAAGATTGACGGGGTATTCGGCTACTATATTACTGGTTTGTGGCGATTCATAGTCTTGAATGCGCGGTCCAATAATAACATTATCAACGGCTATGTGGCAGTAACATCCGAGAGTTACAATGGTATGGGTGGTTATCTGCATTTGAGTCTGGTCTTTTTCCGCGCATTTGATGGTTATTGATTGATTGAAGCCATGTAGTAGATACTCGTGTGGCCCAATGCGTGTCGCCGTTTGTGTAGAGAGTCTTGTACATACACGCGGAAGTTGCATTTGTCGATGTTGTCGATGTTATATTCACACCCACCTCTACTGCGGTGGTGAAGGGCTTCTGGTAAATGATATACATGTGCATTTTGGTGACATGCAAGGACTTTGGCTGGTGTTGCAAAACCATAGTAATTATTGTTGGTTGAAATTAAAAAATATTCGTGTTCCAGTTGAAGCCTGGTGAATGGCGCTTGGTTTGTCGTGGGTCCATGTATGGGAATCGGTTGGGTCGTCATGTGGTATAGGTTGAAGATAAGTGGGGTTGAAGAAATAATGGGAACCGGTACCGTTATGATTAAGGTGCCGTCTAGGATGTGTCCGACGATCGTCGAAGTGCGGTAATAGAACTGTTTGAGATGATTGTAGGGCAGGGGTTGATAGTTGTAACGACAAATTCTGAATGATAGCGTGTGCAGTCCTTTGTTGAGTGTCTTTTGTGAGACTAGGCTTGGTGGCAAATTGTTTTTGGCGAGTACTTTGAGGCCAGAGGTGAACTCTGTGATGACATCATGAAATTGTAGAATATGCTCTGTTCGTTGTTGGAGTCTGTTTAATACTGCTAACAGCTCTAGTAAGTAATTTAGTTCACTGGGGGAGGCAAATGACACAAAGTCATTGATCTGATTGTTTAACTTGTGCATGTTTTGGATTGTGGACAGGAGCGTGCCTCGTCTTGGTGACGCACCAGTGTGACCAATGCATCAATGTGATGTGTTGTGGCATTTAATGTGTCTCGAAATGTGGTGTAGAGATTATCGTAATAAGCATTGAGGTCTTGGGCGTTGGTAGACATTGATTTGATTCTAGCTTTAAGCTTCTTAACATCTGAATGTTTGGCTGTGCCAAACACAGTAGAAAATATGCCGCCTAGAGGTAGCCATGATCGTTTTTGTGGGCCTTCTACGAGTAGAAACTGTTGAATTAGGTTGTCGTGAATCTTCATGTGACGTTCAGTTTGCTGTTTTAAGTGCTTAAGTTGTTTTAATTCTATTATGGTGATGTTTTTAATATAGAGGCACAGATTCTGACCTGTGCCCTTCAAATTGCATTCTATGGCGATGTTTTCGTCATTGTAGATTTTCGTGCCATGTCGCTCAGTGGGGGTATCTTGATAATGAAATGTAGGTCGAAGTGGCCGTCTGCGTGCAGTATCACATTGTGGTTCATGTGTAAACAGAAGTCTCACCGCCGCCTTGTATGTGATGTGCGGCGGTGTGGCGCTGATTGGGGTGCTTAATGAGCAGATGAGAAGGGTGAGTAGTAGTATTTATGCCGGGCGATCGCATACCGGGCGGGTTTTGGCCGACATGGCTTGGTGCCGACGGGAGTTCGCCGACGTGAGTCCCATGAGTATACGAGACGAGAGTTGACGAAAGTGATGGTTTGGGTGGTGAGGCAGGACGCAATTGTGTCTGTCCCATGGGAATTTTGCCATGTGGTGAGGGGGCAGCGGCGCGATTTGGTGTACTGTTGGTGTGAACGAGATGTTTTGAGTGGGCGACGGTTGTAGTTGTTTAATGCTTGTCTTCTTCCTGTGTGGAGTCGGCGCAAGTTTTGGAGTGCTAGAAAGACACACTCTTCAACTACAATAATAATAATAATAATGAAAATATTTTAAGTGCCGGTATCCAATAGCTCACTGGCACTGTAGGATAAACTGGATATCTGAACAAATATTATAAACAAATATAGTTATCAATTATATGCAATTTTGAATAGGTGTGTCTTCATTAATCTTTTAAAAATGTCAATATCCTCACACAACCGAATGTCATCTGGTAATCTATTCCACATCATCGGAGCAACGTTTTTGAAATTACGATCACCATAAGTCACAGTGCGGGCTCTAGGGACTAGCAATAAGTTTTGACTATCTGATCGTAAGGAACGACCTGATTTTGGCTTGTGTTGTAGCATGTCAGTAATATAGCTGGGAGCAAAACCATGTAAGGACTTGAAAACCATCAACAATATTTTGTAACAAATACGTTGTCGAATAGGTAGCCAATGTAGAGTAATGAGGTATGGAGTTATATGAGGGCCTTTTAGGTACTGCATAATAAGCCTGGCAGCTGTATTTTGGATGACCTGTAGTCTCTGAATCAGAGAATCTGGAAGTCCATAGAGCAGACTATTGTTCATATCGAGTTTTGAAGCAATGAAAGCATGTACTAGTAGTTCAGTAGCATGTTGGTTAAGATATAGGCGTATTTTGCAAATGGACCTTAACTGGAGCCAGGCAGACTTGGTCATTGCTCTAATTTGGGAATGACAGTTCATTATGTTATCAAATATGAAACCAATATTTTTTTGCCTCTTTCGATGGTGTAATTTTTTCATTGCCAATTAATATATGAGGGATGTTAAGCTTTTCTTGAACTGCCTTCGAACCTATAAGAAGAACTTCAGTTTTATCATCATTTAAACAAAGAAAGTTGTTAGCCATCCAAGTCCTAATTGAGTAAATTGCACTTTCCATTTTTGTAACAGCTTCTGTAGCATCATTAATGTCAAATGAAATGTATAGCTGTGTGTCGTCTGCATAAAAATGATATTGAATACCAAGAGAACGTACAATCTGTCCTAAGGGGCTGGTGTAGATTATAAACAGAATCGGACCTAAATACAGAGCCTTGTGGCACACCAAATAGTAAGTTACACAGGTCTGATTCTACCCTTGATATCCTAATTGTAACTGATTGAGTCCTATCACTCATGTAGCTAATGAACCACTGCAGGGCTTTCTCAGATACTCCTATGTATTTTGTAAACAGAGAGAAGATGAGTGAATTGTATGGTCTCAGTAGAATCAAATGTTTGTATGACAAGTGATAAGAAGAACTAACATTTAGCAACACTTTTGTTAAGAGGCGGTGAGCAGTCAAGAAGAACTAACAGAACACACTTTTTGTTATCTAAAGCAGAAGAATATCACTTTGAACACGTAATAAAGCAGTCTTGAATGAAATTGTTTGTATCGATTGATATAATAGATCATTTAGCAACATATGATTTAAGAAAGAACTCTTTCTATTAACAAGTAAGCTAGGTTTGACGGGTTGAAATTCTTCAATATTTCTGGATTTAAAAGAATCTTCTTCAACAGTGGGATGAGCTCTTCGAACTAGTTCGAACTATAGCACTCTTTTCAACTCAGTTGGAACAATATGGGTCAGTGTTGAATTTGTCGAGTTTCTCTTTGTATTTGAAGAAAATGAGTGTTTTGCACACTGTGCACCAGGCTATGTGCTTGGGTGATGAGTCGATTTATCCACTTCCTGGTGTTGGTTTAGCCACGGATCGGCAATATGCAGTGATGTAAAAGTTTGATGAGTTGATGTTCTGTGCTTTGAGTTGAGACGAGTGTATTCTTGGCAGGTGTTGAGCAGCAATGGAAGTAATCTGCGGCAGTCGGAGACGAGAAGTGGCTGTATTGTGGTTGGCGGCTCATTATGTAGTGCGCTGCGGCATGCGGAACCGCGCTCAATGCGGAACCGGATGTGGCGATTACACTAGTTGTGGCGGTGCCGCTGGGCGCTGGTGGTGGCCGGGCGAGGCGTTTGTTGATAATTAGTGTGTCTGTGTTTATGTATTTGTAGGAGTGAAGGCCTGGGCACTTGGCATCTTGGGGGGAAGTGTATAACGGATGCACCATTTTGACTAGGACGCAGTATTATCGTCCATGTGGTCGCCGTGGTGTATGAGGCTAGGAGTTGGTGGGGGGTGGGTGCGCTCGCTCTGACTCGCTGGCTTAGCTTGGCACGCGCACAGGATTTGAAACCTGGTTGGCTGCGACTGCGGCGAAAGGACGCCCTGGGTTCCCCTCGTTGCAGCTGGCACACAGTGAGAGAACAGCTCGCATTACGGCGTGCCCCTTTTCGACAAGCCTAGGGCTCGGTTTTGCATGCTTGCCCATGATTGACTGGCGAAAACGGTTTAGCGTTGACCAATTAGCGTGGAGCGCTATTATTTGAAGGGAAACGGGTTGATGTTTTGGCGCTGGCTTGTTCTGTGGGGATTTTATGAAGGCGATTTCTAGTTTCCGTAGAAGTGGGAAGGTCGAACTATGTGTGAGATGCTAACTGGGTTTTTTACTGGTTTATCTGTGGTGATGTCGTGGAGGTAAACTTGGTGTGGGGTCCGTGTTACAACTTTGTATGGTCCACGGTTGATTGACTGTAGTTTTTTGTTGCTATGAGGATCATCGAGTGCCGGTCTGCGCCAGAAACATATGTCACATTCTTTGAGTTGGGAAATGGGTGCTGATTGACGATCATGGTTACTGAGCATTGCTAGGTTGTGCTGATTGATGGCGGCCACAGCTTGTTGATGGGCGTATTGTAAACGAAACTAGTTCTCAGTAGGTCTCCAGTGCGCGAGGTTTCAGCAACCTCGCAGAGTATAAAGTAGCTATGTGTAAGTTGCACTGGACTAGGTATATTATCTCCTTTGTTACACACACCTTGTTGTTATGCCTTCTTAAGCCCACTGTAGGATTAAGGACTCAGTACACTACAGTACTGAGACTTGGCCATTAGGGGCCTCAGTTTCCTTGTAGAAGCTAGTCGGATAGCACGTGAGGGCTGGTAACCTATTCCTTCGGGGGATAGGCCTTTAGGCCTTCTTTATCTGACGGGCCAGCCGGTGGCGACCCCCTCCTCCCACGCCTGGGACCGCGTGGCTTTAAAGGGGACGCCCCCTGATCGTTGCGTGTCAGCACCGGTGCGAAGTCCCCCCTTCCGTGTGGGGGCCTGTCGTGAAACCTGGCTTGTTAGTCACCAGGCACTTGCCCAGTACGCTGGACGGTGGCCTGTACGTGGGGTACCAGTTAACACAACGAGGAGTAGTAAAGGGAACCAACATCGTCTAGGAGTCAGCCGTCCGTTCTTGGCGTCCGAGCTTTTGGGCTCGTGGCGTTGCGATTCAGCACAGAGCGACCCAGTCATCAAGCTGGCACGCGACCGACTCCACTTTGTTTATAGTTTGGTGCCGTGACCAGGATCTCGGCGACGGTACACGCCCACGGGTCGCGATACGAATGTGAGATCCAGTCACCATGTCCGACCCACGACGTTCAGCAGGGTGGTTTGCGGGAATCGTGGAACACTCTATCCGCCCGTGAAGCTAGCCTGGAGTGGTCGCAGAGGCGATGTTGCCCAGTTGCCGACCGAACAGCAGGAAGAGATAGGGTCGCAAGAGGTGATACCTAAAAGCACCACGAGTCGACCATCGCGGACCCCACCGCACTGTGTCGGAAGGGGAGCGAGAGGTCGCGCATTCACGCTGAGCTGAGCGAGCGAAGAAACGCAAGGCTGCGAAGAAAGCTCGCCGACCATTGAGTGAGGTTGAGCTCTCACCACCAACGACACGCAGTCGCAATGCCCTGACCTTGAAATGGAGTGGTATGACGGGCGGGGTGTAGGCAGATCCTCTGATCCGTACTGCTTCCCTACCGCAGCTGCTGCCACAGGCCGGGACATTGACATTAACGGCTACAGAAGACCCCGTGCTGACGCAGTCTGATGCGGGGAAGAAGTCTCTGACGGGAGTGACCGTGGTACACCACGAGCAGACCCCCCCGCTGCCCCCAGTAGGGGGACGATGACAGGATATCTGAGAAGAAAACGGGTGCGGATCTTCAGGAGGGAGAGGAAACCGCCAGCCAGGCCAGCGAGGAAACGGATGAAGAGGTGCTGGGGGATGCCGCTGTCTGCTGGTGAGAACCAGCGACGCACTAGAACCGGCTATCAACCGGGTCCCTCCCAAGAGTTAGGGGTTACGGGAGCTCGGGGAAATTCAACATCAAGACGGAAGAAGGTGGCGCGAGCCAAGAAGTGGCAGGGCAACATGTCTGGGTCGGTTAAAACGAACCCAGGGCGCATCGAGGACGACGAAAGTAGGGCGACAAAAATCGAGCGTCCCTACAGCGAGTACAAGGAAAACGGCATTGGGGAGGGCTCGCTAGAGTACCTCCGGGCTGCACATCAGTTGGGGCTTCGTGAGATGAAGTGGACCCATCTCTGTCGCTTGGAGGAATTGCAGAAGTTCATGGGAGGCGCCGCAGAACGCTGTACTACTCCTGGGACCAGTCTGTGACTTTCCTCCGGGAACGAAAGCAGGACTTCGCTACGGTGGGTGGGAGAGTGCAACTCCCACGCCTACAACCTGACACTCGAGACTGCCGAAAGGGTACTTCTCGAAGTGTTGCAGAACAATAGCACCGCCATTCGCAAGAAAATTGCAGAGACATGGCGCGATGGTGCGAATGAAATGAGACAAGAGTGGAAGAAAATCTTGGACAGGGCAGATCTCTGGAGGCGTACGACGCGACAGATCACTGACTGGGAAGTCGAGTTGATCCCCATTACCTGGTGCAGTCCAAAACATGGAGTGAGATGACTGATGAGAGCGAGGCGGAGGCAGTGTGAGCGGAGAGGGCGAGACTGCGGTATCACACTCGCCACCGCCATACGAAGAAAGGCCGACCTAGTCGCCGCTCGCCTTCGGGCGGGGCGGCGAAAGAGGATCGGTCCGCGAATCGTTTGCCACCACGCGAGCAGAAGTGGGAGCAGGACGCGGCCAGTCCACCTCTCCTTCCGCCTCGGGGGAAAGGCCGGGACCCTAAAACCGGCGCACCAAGCGAGCGAGGGGCTGAAACACCCCCCGCCACCACCTTTTTAAGCCACGGATACGCGACGCCTTCAACAATCTCGATTCTTTAAGGGCCAAGATTTCACAACTCAAAGCCGATCACGAAGAAGAGAAGTGCCTGTGGGCACGGATCGCGGAGCTACAGGGATTGAGATCCACCAGCATGGGCATGAGCCCAATCCGAGATCGACCCGCATCCACCCCTGTCGGTGCCTCGCAAGAGACCTCGACAGGAGACAGCCAGCAACATGGGGGTGCCCGGCCGCGCACTGGCGCGACCGCGACACGCCTCGCCGGGGACGACTCCACGTCGACGAGTGGCGAATCGCGAACGGTCGCAAACCCTCTCGTGCGGCGCTTCATGCAGACCCTCTGGGTGGTAGCTCTGGACGAATACAAAATAGAAGAGGCCGGTTGGAAGGAAGAAGAAGCGGCGCGTAAACGACACGCACTTCGGCGCAAGCGTAATCGACGATTGGGTCGTAGAGAGTCGACCTCTTCGGAGGATGACGACTTACCGCCAGGCGTCCCGACGAGTGTGTCCTTCAAGGATCGCATTAAGAACTTTCACAAGTTCAGCGAGCCAAACTGCAACGAGTCTTGGCCCGACTACGTCCAGCAGTTAGTGGAGACCCTCCGGTTGTACCGGGTTCTGTCCCAAGAGTGGGCGGGATGGCTGGTGGACCGGTTATCAGGAAAGGCGCAGGGAGCATTGTTGAACCTCCCTATCGACGAAACGATTGGAAGATTCTCTTGGCGACTCTCAATGCTCACTTCCATGTGGAATTTGAGATGAGGGCCGCCGAGGAAGAACTCGCGACCCGGAAGCAGGGCAACAAAGAGTCGGTCCGCAACTTCATTGCTCAGCTAATGTCCTTGGGGGACATACGGAAGGACAATCACCGCAGAGAGTTGGCCGTATTGAAACGGCTCGAATTGGGGTTAAACTCCGCTTCGCTTCGGCGAACGTACGACAAGGTCATGATGCATCCTGAATCGGATTTAGCCATCTTGACCCAGGAACTGGTTAGGCGCGAGTCACGTGACGAACCAACTAACTACAAGGGCGAACATCGCACGCGAGAAGGAAGAAGCAAACAATGAAAAGCCCAATCACCTGTCCACGGAGACTGTGGTGAAACAGGTGCTGGCGGTGCAGAGTGAGCAGTAGAAGCAGAAGTCGGAATTGGGCAAAAGGACCAAGGCCGCTGCAGCAACGTCACGTTCTCGACGCGGGAGACCGCAGAACCGGCGTCAGCAACCACGAGGGGGTCAGCGCGGGTTAGCTAACGTTGAGTGTTGGCATTGTGGTCAGAAGGGCCACGTCCGTACGAGTTGCTTCAAGGCAACCCCTGAACAGATCGCCGAGCGGCAATTGGTGTCCTCCAATCGCACGGCCAAGAAGAAGCCGGGCACCAACGTCAGCAAGAATTCGGTCCAGAACACGTGTTCTGGGGCCGCTGCAACGAAGGAGGGAAACGAGTAGGCAGGGGAGCTGAGTCACAAGCTTCCCCTGCCGCTGATACGAGCGAGAACCATCCTCAGAGGTCTACCGCAGATGATGGGGAGCTGCTAGCCGGGGTCAATTTTAATGGGCGTCCAGTGCATGGGCGTACCGTGTCGGGTTCTTGAGGTGAAAGGGTCGCCAGTAAAGGCGGCGTCTCGCCGCCCATGAGAGCATCACAGGACCTGGGGGGTCGGCCTCCGGGTTCGCTCGGCCTAGGCATTCGAGGAGAATGTGTTCGTCACAAGGTTCAGTCTAGTGGCTTGCCGCGACCGCCGCATTCTCGGGACCGGGCTCATTTCACACCTGGGAGGGACGGGCTGGATGCAGGGAGCAGCAAGCCGGACGAGAGTCTCGGTGCAACCACATCGCGTGCCGTTTCTGAGTGCAGTCGAAGGGACGTACAAGAGTGTTGCACAAATTTAGTAGCGATTGGACGACGGTTTGGTAGCACGTGCAGGAAACAGCCAGACGCAAAGACAAAGCTTCGCTTCCCGGGGGGCCGTGAGGTTGCACCAGAAAGGGGTGAGGAGATGGGGTTGAGTCGCGGAAGACCCTTCGAGGGACAGTGGACAGACACTCACTTAACGCCGATCCAACATCAACAGTGCACTCTAGCAGTGGGACGAGGCGACTGTCACACCTCTTCGCCAGACGGGCCGTGCGATTTGTTGCGCGAGCTGCGTCAGGGAGAGGCGTATCAGTGTCTGCCAGCAGGAGAAGACATCGCGCATGTGCGCAAAGCAATGGCTTCGCCACAGGCCGCTCTCGTATGTAGGTGTTGTGCAGATCTTGCGGGGTCTGCACTCGCGACGTGCCTAGATACGGGGGCCACCTTCAGCCTACTTTCGAATGCTGTGTATTCCAGATTACTGGAGCAGCTTCCGCCGCTACAACCAGCGAACCTCATCCTCACAGGGGCTGGGGAGAGTCGCTCGACGTGAAGATGCAGTGCCATGTCGACCTGTTATTAGCAGGGGCGACGTATCCACAAACAGTGTATGTCGAGCGGTTAGAAGGTCTCGACCTTTTGCTCGGCTACATATGAAGTTGAATTGGATTGCTGGGCACGGACACTGCGAATTGGCGCCCTAAGAGATACCTTTCGGAAGGGTGCTGAAGGTGGAGAGCAACGACCTGGTGCGAATGGACAAAACCGTGCGAATTTGCTCTCGTGGCGTGCAGCCCGTGTCTTGCCATCTGCCAGATCTTTCCAGGGCAGGGCGCGAGGTACTGGTAGAAGGGGTCGCCAATTTAGGTGTTCTTTTCGTCGTGCCGTCGCTGGAGATTGTCGCGGAGGGCCCAAAGCATTCCGTTGACTCTGAAAACCAGGGAACGTTGTTCCGTGAATTAAAGAAAGATTTGGTTGTGGCCAAAATCACCGACCTGCCAACCACGGATGCGGAGCGTCTGGACGACGCGAATCAACCTTAGGGCGAGGGTGAGAGTCCCTCTGCCTGGCGCTCAAGTAGCGAAAGTGTCAATATGGCAGATGGACCAGCCGGCAGTTGATCCCAAGTATGGGTCTTGAGTCCTCTCTGATCAATGCTGTAGGAGCTCCAGCACGACCATCAGCTGAGCCCCACTGATGGAGAGCTGGACCAGCCGGCAGATTGCCAAGGTTGAGGCCCTGGCGATGGAATATAGGGACATATTCATGGGACCCGGGGACCCCCGGGCTCCACGGATTTGATCCACCACAAAATCAACATCAAAACGGGAGACGCGACGCCAATCAAGCAGAACTACTTTCGCCGCTCACAGAAGGAGCGAGAGTATGTCGACGCGGAGCTCGATAAAATGTTGGAGAGCGGAGTTATCCGCCCTTCCAAGTCGCTGTGGGGAGCACCGTTAGTGCTGGTCCGCAAGATGTCGGGAGAGCTGCGATTTTGTATTGATTTCCGCAGGCTGAATGAAGTTACCCGAATGGACGCCTACCCCCTACCACGTATCGATGAATGCTTGGACGCCCTTGAGGGGTCCAAGTACTTCAGTACGCTTGATCTCGCGAGTGGTTATTGGCAGGTTGCCATAGACCCGGAAGACGCGGAAAAGACAGCTTTCATGACACATCGTGGCCTCTTTCAGTGGACAGTGATGCCCTTCGGCCTCTGCAATGCGCCCGCGACTTTTGTCGCCTCATGGAGATGGTGCTCGCTGACATCGTGTGGAGTCAATGCCTCGTGTATCTCGACGACATCCTCACCTTCGCGTGGGATCTCTGGGTCGCGTTGCTGAAACTCCGCGCAGTCGTCGAGCAACTACGGCGCGTGAATTTGAAATTGAAGACCAGTAAATGCACTTTGTTCGCAACTAGTGTGGAATACTTGGGGCACGAAGTGGACATCGATGGGATTCGTCCCAGTCGCAGCAAAATTCAGGCTCTACACGACTGGGCGGTGCCAAAGAATCTGAGCAAAACGCGAGCATACCTGGGCTTTACTGGGTACTACCATCGGTTCGTTGTGAATTACAGCAAGTGGGCTCGCCCACTGACAAAGTTGACCAGGAAAGGGGTGTCGTTTAGATGGACCCCGGAGCAACATGAAGCTTTTGAGAAGATTAAAGAATTTCTAGAGAAGCTACCACTTCTCTACTATCCGAAACCAGACTCCGCATTCCATTTGAAAGTGGATGCGAGTCTGTTCGCCATCGGCGGGACACTGGAGCAGGAACAAAACAGGCGGTTCGTTCCGCTCGGCTGGCCTCAAAAAAGACGCTGTGGAGTCGCCAGGCCTATTGTGCCACTAAGCACGGAATTTTTATGCAGTCGTGTTCTTCATGCGATACTTCGAGAGACATCACCAGGGGCACGTTGGTCGTCATATGGACTGACAATGTAGCACTCACATGGGTTCAGCAGTATCATCAATCCGACAACATGCATATGCGGTGGATTGTTGAGATGGGCTGGTACAAGCCATGGGAAATACATCACGTCATGGGGAAACTCAACGTGGTTGCCGACACTTTGATGCAAGAGCCGAGAACAAAGCTGAAAGAGGCGTTTTGTAAACGCAAGCCGTGCAAATTTAGGGGAATGCCCCGATTGCTTGTTTCACAAGAAAAAGATGGATAAATGTCGGGATACCAACTCAGACGACTCAGGGGTGTTGCCTCCTGCGTCAACACCTCGCTGGTCAACACAGTCGCGCCGCCCGAACCTAAATGGGAATTCGCGGTTGCACGGCGTTGATTCTGACGACGACGATGAAGAACCAGAATTGGTGGATGGGGTAGACTTTAATGTTTATCTCACTTGCCGACTCTTCGACTTGCCGAACCGCACCCACCTGGACCTTCGTCTCGTGGAGGCGGAGGATGCTATCCTTTTGTCGCGCAAGAATATCGCGGTGCGACGGTCAGCGCGACTGGCCGAGAAATATCGCGGGGCAGCCCCCACACCACGACCATTGGTACGTGGGGAGGAGTCTGATGAAGAGGAGGCAGAAGAAGAAACAGCGCTGAGCCCGCCTATTGTGGGCCAGTCTGTCAATGACGCTAAAAATGAGTGCCAGCAAGTGCTGAGTCACTTCTTTGCAGAGGTGGTTGTGTCGAGAGTTTGACCAGCGTTTTGCTTGGATGGGATGCACGAGAATGGGAAACTGCGGCGTCACTGCCGCGCGTGCATCACGCAGGTCGGCAATGAGCAACTGGGGATCTGTGGGTGGTAACGCCCCCCATGCAGCAATATGAAGAGAAGCCGGATTTCCACAGCGTGCATGTCGCAATGCTGATTTGTCATTGCTTCCGCCGCCCCGAGACCAGCAATGGGCATCGTTATGTCTGCGTGGTTCAAGACTACTTCTCCAAACGAATGGAGTTCTATCCCCTACTACGGAAAACAGAGGAGGCAATCGCGGATGTGCTCTTTAGGGAGTATATCGCGCGACATGGCGCCTTTTGCCGACTTCACAGCAACCAGGGAGGAGAGTTTGATAATCATCTTTGCGATGAGTTATTCAAGCTGTATGGTGTCGACAGATCGCAGACTACCCCGTATGCTCCATGGAGCAACGGCATGGTAGAAAGGAGCAACAAAACCATCAAAGCTATCCTGCGAGCGTTGAACGTTCACGAGAGAGAAAATTGGGACAAGATGCTGCCGTATGTCTTTATGGCATACAATGCAACACCCCACGCGAGTACAGGGTTCACACCACAGCGATTGTTTTACAGTCAATGTGATCCATTAGGATTTGATGTAACCGACAGGGCGGTGCCTCAGTTCTTTCGAGTATGCCCTTTGGTTATGTCGAGCACTCTTCATATTCAACTAGTGTAAACCCGCGGATTCGGGGGTCAACTACTAGACGGATCGTGGGCGCATTGCTCAGTTTTATGGGCGCGACCCCGCAGCTTGATGTTAAAGTTTCAATGGAAACGCGACCCTCCTAATCTTCCCAGACCGTGCCTTTTGGAATTGAAACTTGGGGGCGAGGGAGCGGGTGTCGCAAAAGGGGGGGATTCTACTGAACTGTGAGGAAATCTTGTGAGTTGGCAACAAGGGGGGGAATCGCAACAGGAGTTAACAATGCAGCATACACACACCAGATTTGTGTTATGTTGGGTGGGAGGTAGCCAGCGTAATTAAAGAAGAACCATCAATTGAAGCAATAGTCAGCAATGGCTAGTTGAAATAAAGTCGGCGTTGCTTGTAAAAGGGCGAAATTGGAAGATCCTGGAATCGAAAACAAAAGGACAAGTCGCGAAGCTCGGCGGCCGCGATAGTGGTCGCGCGAGTATAAACACCAATCAACCAGGTCGTGACCTCTCATAGTCGCGGGCCGAAAAACCCAGGGATAAGGTGAGGTGTCTACAGTATCGGCGGCGATCGCGGCAGCCTAGTTAGAACCCTCATCACTATGGTAACATAGGCGGCGGCAGGTGGCGGGTCGGCGGCGGCTAAGTAAATAATCCCTTCGCTGGGTGGCTGGGGAGGCGCGAGACGATTGCGGCCTCTACCAGTCAAAACAAAGACACGTGTGCGCAAGTATTGGAACGGTCAAAGGTCAAACATAATGCGGGATGGCTGCCGATTGGTTGCCCGGGGTACTATGTAGTATAGCCGGTATTTCGAAATCATCAGACGATTGACTGGTGACAGTACAGTAAAGACGTGCAGACGGATTTGCTGTATTTTGTTGCACATTTTTCAGATTGTTGCAGTTTTTCGTCATTCTAATCTAAATTGTTGCCTTGCAGGTAGGATCCTGGGGATCTTCATTGGCGCGGAAGACAGCGTGGGGGACTGGGGCAGTCGGGATGGCTGGTCTAAGCCCTGATGAAGCAACCGGGGGTGGGTCGAGGCCCACCTATCCAACTCGTGAAGAAGAGTCAGGCGTCGGCGATGCAGTCGACCTGCCGATGGAAGGTGTGCAGGAAGCTGAAGGGGATGAGGTGCTTATGGCACGTCTCACCACCCTGACGCGTGATCTGGAGGACAGCGGGGCAGTTTCGACTGTGCCCGATGACGAGGCTGCTTGCGACGGGGATGTCGACGCTGATTCGGGGGAGGAAGAGCCTTCGCATAGCTGGGCGGACGACGTGCAGCAGGCAGAGGACGAGGAACAGGGGGGTGACTTAGCATCCGCTTCCCCTAAGCCTGACGGGTCGAAAGCCCCGTGGGTAGCGGTGGGTGGCGCGAGACGTCGTGGCCCCTCCCTTAAACGCGTACTGACCGAGAGAGATGAGCGGCGGTTCTTCGCTGAGCCATACACACGACAGGTGTTGTATGCCAATCGTTACGTAGGGGATCACTCCCTGGTGAGTGGCTGCCGCTTTTGGCGGACCATTATCACCGGGTTGTCGCAGCAATCGCATTTGGTGAAGTCGCGGGAAACCGGGCTATGGAGGCGCAGCGGCCACTCCTCAGTGGTTGGCACGAGCTCCCAAACGATTTTCGGGGCCGTGGGAA
>JAGTTF010005850.1:80457-90613 GCA_019095985.1 Streblospio benedicti
GTGGTGGTAATCTCTGCTTAATTAACAGAATTATGTGTCGTTTGGGGAGTAAAACCCTGATAATTTGTAGTGTGCGTATGGTTCTTTGTGCTCAACAAAACAGTAGCCTGGGGCCCTGCTGTTGTATAACATCGTTGAAGTATAAGCCTATGCAACCTCAAACATAATCTCTGTTGTTTTGTATGATATTGGTTTAGTTACCGATGCTCCTGGTAGATTAATTATATCTAAGGGAAGATGGAATGTTTACTAGAGTGATTGAACTGCATTTTGCTGGAAATTGCTTCATTCTTTGCTACATACATGTAAACATTAAATTCTATACATTGTAATGACAACAATGTTATCACGCCCATGAACGATTGTTCCATGTACAATGTAACCTTGGATATCTTCAACTTCACTGACCTGGTTTAACCACTAGGGAATGCCCATGCACGATAATTAATCTTTACCTTGGAATCTCATGAGTCATATTTCTTGTCACATGAGCACTCCATGAATTGACCCCTGCCCGTCTTACAATAACAATCAATTAGTTCATGCCATCTGTATGCTATCATATGACCCCCGCCCATCTCATTTATCAATCAGCCACGTGCCAGATGTCTGCTCATGATAACCAAGGATTAATGAAGCATGTCACTGTCACAAGCCAAGAAGACTGCACAAAGGCTCTTTGTTATTGAAAACAAAATCCCTAGCTTAATGCATGTTTCTCAATATTATTGTAAGGGACTTCCAAAAAACCACTGCATGCTTGTTGTGATTGTATTGTTTAAATAAAACAATAAAATTTACTATATGTTTAATGTCAAAACATGGTTTTAGATAATGTAGAATTTTTCATTGTAGTAGCCAACAAACCACTGCATGCTTGGTGTATATTGTATTATATGATTTATTTAATCTCAATTGTTACACGCAAATACCGCTGCATGTTTAATGTATAATGTACATTGGTAGATTTAGATTCTCAATGAGTATACATTTGTAAAATAACCTTCATGAAGGACATAATGCAATCATGGCCTCAACATTTGTAACTGGTCAATTACTGAACTAGCAA
This sequence comes from Streblospio benedicti, assembly GCA_019095985.1. Lineage (NCBI taxonomy): Eukaryota > Metazoa > Annelida > Polychaeta > Spionida > Spionidae > Streblospio > Streblospio benedicti. Next base: position 81,527 of record JAGTTF010005850.1, read on the forward strand.
ATTCATAAGACAAAGGTTCCTGTTTGCGTTTATGTCCACCAGGCTGATCTTTATGTGTGTTGGTTGATAAAAGCCATATTTCTTGTGGAACTTCTAAATATGTCTTTTCTGGGGGGAAATGTCATATATAAAACTGCTGATTCATCTTAGACTCATAGCGTTCCATCCGGCTCACCCCACACACAGAATGACTCATGGCAGCAGCTCATATAAACTGGACTGAGCCAGCTTAGAGTTAGTCATTAAACAGATTAGAAACTATATACTGTGTTGCGTTATTACTCCTCACTTAGTCAAAACCAAACATGACAGAGCGTGAATTTGTTGTAGCTGAGGTAGTAGTCAAATTGTGCTAGGGAGTAACACACTGCTAATATTTCGAGTTCCAGTATTATCTTGTTGCATAAGTGCTCCCCCCACGGCTGAAAAAACTTGTGTGTCGGTGAAGAGATAAAACTGCTTGTGATCTGCATAATGGAGCAGCGGTCTGGATGCTAGTGTGTGTTTGAGCGATTCAAAGCTCTCGGTGCAGGTTGGCGTCCACTCCCATTTAGCACCCTTTTTTAGTAGGTTGAGGAGGGGGTCACTTTGTCCCCTTTTTTTGGTATGTAGTTTGAAAAATAGCCGCAGATGCCGAGAAAACTTTTTAGTTCCTTGGGTTTAGAGGGGACCGGGAATGACGTAATCGCGTCTGTATGTGCTTTTGAAGGTTTTATTCCGTCGGATGTGATGGTGTGTCCTAGAAAATCACACAAAGTTGCCCCGAAGGTACATTTGGATGTAGCCAGTTTGAGTCCCGATTCTTCGATGGATGCGAGGATGTTGTGTAGGTCTTCAAGGTGTTGCTGTTTGTTGGGCGAAAATACGAGGATGTCGTCCAAATATGCCGTAGCGCATTTGCCGATGTGGTCACGGAGGACTGTGGCCATGACCTTGGTAAAATGGGAAGGCGCGGAGCAGGGGCCTTGAGGACATTTTTTGAACACAAAAGCTTTGTTGTCAAAATGGAACCCGCAGAGCGGTTGGCTGTCTTTGTGTAGGGGTATTTGAAAATACCCCTGTTTCAAATCCAGCGTACTGAAAATGGTTGCCCTACATTCGGCAATGGTGTCTATGACGGCCTGAAGGCTTGGGATGACCCATTTGCCCCAAACGCAATTTGCATTCAAACCGCAAAGATCCACTATGGGCCTGATCTCGTACGTATCTTCGGGTGACTGGAGGTGTTTACGGCTCTTCTTCACACCTTTTCGGACAGGGACGATGGGGCTTACCCATTTGATGTGGGAAGACACCTCAATTATGCCCTGTTCGAGCATTTCTTTGATCTTTTCTGCCATGCGTTTGCGTACTTCCGGGTGGTAGCGATATTGAGAAAAATGCTTGGGTTCCGCATTGGGCTTGAGTGTAATTTTGAGGGGTGAGTGTTTGCATTCGCCGAGTTTGCCATTTTTGGTCATGAAAACAGCGGTGTGTTTACTCAACACGTCTAGCACTTGTTGTTGGTAGGACGGGTCGTTGGAGAGGTTGTCCAGGTTGAATGTGGGTTCGTCGTCTTGATTCTGGGGTTTTGGCGCTATGTGTGGTGTTGGAACGTCAGTGATGTCTTCTTCCTCCATAGGCGTGAAGGTGGCGATTGAGGAGCCTTTAGGGATGGTAACTGGTTGTTTTGTGTTGTTGCATATCATCACTGGTACTTGTGAAGTTGTGTGGTAGACGCCGTTGAGATGACATGAACGCCGTCTTTCATCATAGAGGTTTGAATTGTACCATGGAGGCCGGATTGTAGAATCATATTTGATGGCAGGCGACCCGCGACGATTGCTGTGGATTGAGGCGCCAACTCAAGATTCTCGTTAGTGAAAACATCGCCGACTGGCGTTGGCATATGTGTAGTATTATCGGCCAGGTTCATGAGAATTTTGTTAGATTTTATGAATGGGACGCCGAGGATAAAGTTGAAATTAGTAGTTTTGAATATGTAGAACAATGCTGTAACTAGGACGTCGGCCAGGTAGAATGATAGACGTGTATTGCCGATAGTGGCAAGCGTTGAGGCCGAGGCGGTTGTAAATGAGCGTGAGGATGGGATGAGGCTGGTGATTTTTGGGTACAGTTTGTTTAGAGACGCCAAGCTGGTACAGTTAATGGAGCTGCCTGTATCAAGAAGCGCTGTTGATTCTTTTAATGATGGTGTTTTAATACGTACCAGGTTACTATTGTATATTGTTGTGGAAACTATTGTTTGGGAGGTGTCCGTGGCGTAGGAGAGAGGCAGTATTGATCCTGGTACGTACTCTAGTTTTTTGTGGGTTGTTGTTCGTCGTGGATGGCATTGATGTGGGGTGTAGGTGACCGATCGTATCTGTTTCTGTTGTTCCCGTTATATGAAGGTGACCGTGTGTATTGACTCCTGCGTTGGTCACTATTGCTGCGTTGCCTGGAGCGGGAGTTATATCTGTCCCGACTTGAGCTGCGGCGGTTGCCGTAGGAGGCGCTACGTTGCCTGCGTTCTCGTGATTGTCGTGAGTCGGGCGCCTGTCACGTGATTGGCTCCGATAGTTGCGTTGGTTGTGATTGTCATAACGGGATCTATTGTTGGTATTCTGGTAGCCTCGGTTGTTTGACCGGTAGTTGTCGGTGTCCCGTCTATCTTGGTAAGGTGGTTGATTAATAGCTAGTACGGGGGACTTGTTGGTGATTGCCAGACTGTGCTCGACTGTTTCGGCACAAATTTGCGCCTGGCGAAGTGTCGTGGCAGCATGAGAAGCACTCGCTGGGAGATTTCGTCCCGGAGATTCTGGATATAAATATCCAGCTGCCTGTCCTGGTCAGTGACATTGCATTCTTGCAATCGGCGCGTTATTTCCAGATTAAAATCGCGCACAGATTCCGTGGCGCCCTGTTGACGCTGGAGGCGTGCTGCTCTGGTGGTAGGTGGTTGGTGGGCAATAGAGAAAGGCTTTGGCGAGGTTGGCCATTGCTATGTCATAGGTGGCCTTGTCTGAAGCCGGCATGCTGTTGTAATGTACTTTCGCATAGTCGAGCAGGACCGTAGGGAGCAGGGCTAGGCGCTGTGGATCGTTCGCAGGCCATTGTAGATATGTGAAGGTATCTTCTAGGCTGGACCGCCATGTCTCGAAACTGGAGTCCTGCGCGCCATTAAAGGTAGGAGCGCTTATTTTTGGAGCATCCCGTCGTGTAGGTGTTGGCCTTTCTGCCATTTTTTCTATCAAATCTGCCAGGCGACCTGCGAGGGCGTAAGCTGGATCAGCCGCGGTGCGCACTGGGAATTGATCGATGCCAGATGGTGTCTGCCGGGTGTAGTTGGAATCCGCGGCGTGCTGTGGTGGAAGTTGATCGATGCCAGATGTTGGATGGTGGTGGGGCGCGTGTCGCCAACTGACTGGGTGTGTACTGGCGGGGTGCACGGAGGCGTACGTGAATCGCTGGTGCCCGTATGGCGAGTTGGCGTGTATACACCGTCTTGGACTGCGCCGTAAGGTTGATGGGCCCGAGTCGAGGTCGGCGGAGGACGGGGCGGGCCATTGAGGTCTTGATAGATTTGGCGCATCGCATGGTCTTGGCGCGTAGTGAGTGTTTTTTCTGTTTCATAGACCAATTCTTTGGTGTACTGTTTAAGTTTGTCTGTCTGGTGATCGTGAAGGGCACGCATGTCTTGGATGATGGCTGCATTTTCCTGTTGCAGCATTTTGATGTGTTTAGCATTTTCTGTTTGGCCAGCTTTGAGATAAATGATTTGTTTATCAGCGCGTTTATCTGCGGCTGCCTGCGCCTGGCGGTGGTCTGTCAAGCTGTGGTCCAAGTTATTAGTGCGTGTCGTGATTTGGTCAAGATGTGCGAGGAAATCGGCGGTCAGCTGCGACGTGGTTTGAACCATGACTCTTTTGAAATCAGCGTGGAGATTGGTGAGCAGCTGTTTCTGGGCGCTGGTGAAAGTGTCCAACATGTGATTTACCATGTCCGACACATCCGTGGGTGTGATGGACTTGGGTCGATGCCTGGGGGAGACGCGAACGAGCAGGCATGGTGTCTGCTGAGTGAGGTGAGTGTTTCATCCTGTCCAAGAGGGACCTGTATTGTTTTTGCAGGCTTTCTATGGCATTCATCATAATGTCGGTACGGTCGGTTTGAGACAAATGCGGAAGTTGGTGGCGGTCGTAGAAGTTGTAGCGGGCGTAGCGCTCATGTCCAGGTGACTGCGGGTGGTCGCTGAGATCTAATCCATCTTCATTTTGTGTGTCAGTGAGCATGTCGTCAAGATCAATGCTCGGCGCATCGGATAAAGGGCGTTTGTTTACCCCATTATCTCTCACCCGGAAAGGAATGTACTGCTGGCGGCGGCCGTCTCGTGAGACTGGTGTACGTTGACCAGGTGGGAGTTCTCCAGACGAGTCGATGTCGATGTGGTCGGCTGCGCTAACGGCGTTAAGGGGGTCATTAGCACCAGTCAGTGGTGGCTGGTCTTTGATGGGCATGGCTGGGAACTGGTCCAGCGGACTTTGATGTAGCAGGCTCTGACGTAGTCCACCTGGGCCCGGGTGTGCTTTGTGCTGTTTTTCGTGAGGCGTGGATCCAGCCGTTGCTGGGTCGTTGGTGGAGGCCGTGGCGCTCGGGTCTACGGGCGTGTTGCCCTCGGGGACAGGCGGCGCTGACTTAGCGTGGAGGCTGGCGTGGTCGCCTGCGTGCGATGGTGTAGATTGGACATTCAAGATGTCTTTTTGTGTTGCATTTTTAGTGCCAGCCGGGTTTGTTGTCTGGGAGGTGGTCATAGTTGCTGTAGTCGGCGGGTTTGGTGTAGATGTCACCGAGGGGCCGGTTCTGGTTGTAGGTGTCTGTGACGCCGATGATGCGCGCTGTAGTGGTGCCGTGTGCAGATTCCTATTGTAGACATCCGCATCTGGCCGGCCCGTGGTAGCTGTGTGCCGGTGTTGGGCGATATCGTCGTCCGACCGGGCGTAAGGCATGGTGGAGTCGAGGCTGCCGCACGCGTCTGAGTTGTTTTGGTAGATTTCCAGCTCGGAGTCCATGGCTGAGACTTTTGATGTTCGGTTGTCGCTAGAGGGATGAAAGACGCGGGTTTGGTCGATTAGCGCTTAACTGTCGCTGAGCGCGATATAGGTGGGATTTGAGCTAGTAACAGGCGGGATTTGGGTTGGGAAAATGAGGAACGTACTCTGGGGTGATATTGGGGGTGTTTTGAACCCACTCCTGGTCCCAGAAGTAACACTCTGACGAGCACAATGGCACCTCCCCGAAACAATCTAATTCTTGTTTAGACCCAAAGAACAGCGGTTTCTCGCAGGAGATGCACGTCGCCACAAAGTCGGTTATTTTAGTCGACTTGCGTGGTTGGTGGTACGGGTTGCGGCGGGAGTGGTGGATGGTCTCGTGTCGACGCCGCGGCTGGTTGGGGTCTGGGGCCTCGTAGGGAAGACTCTCGTAGTCCAGAAAAGCGCACTCGTCAGAGCAAATGGGATGCTCCTTAAATGTTTTTAATGCTTTGGATGTGGGGAAATTGATGATAGCGTCACAAACTTTGCAGGTCCCGGGGAAACTGACGGGAGGGAGGCAAATATCCGCGTCGTCACGGCGAGCGCAATCGTCCGAGCACACTGGGTCTTGTAGGAATGTACGGACTTGATCCCTATTTGAAAATAGGGGAAGCTCTTTACCAATTATACAGGCGACAGCTATTTGAGTATTAGTGGACTTACTTGTGGCATCCATATGTTTTGCAGATGGCGTACTGATGGGAACCTCGTGTGACCGGGTGGGGCTCGTTATCACGCACGCTGGCGTCTCCCTGGGGAAAACACCGGGTGTGAATGATGACGAGTGTGGTTATCAGCACGTCTGGAGCTCGTTGGCGTGATAATTGGTCCCTCGGGAGTGGTCGAGGCGCGAGGGGCAGGCCAGCGCGGCTGGAAGTCGTAGATGTGATGGATGGTCCCTTTGGGAGCAGTCGCGGTGTCCAGGTCGGCGCGAGTTGCTAATCCGGAGTGCACGCTGAGACTGAGACGGTGGTGTACGGTGGTGTATGCGTGTTGTCCGTGGGCGGCGACGAGTAGGCGGCAACAAGTGCTCGGTGAGACCCAATCTGCAACAGACTAATTTCAGTGAAAGGTAGATTCAATTTGTGACTATCTCTACCATTGAAGTACTCAGAACAAGTCGATGAGCAGTGTTTGTAGTTTATTTAGCAACTGGCTGGCAACCCCTCGTTCCCTGCTTATAATCTGTGGCTAGACTGGATGGTATCAACAAAATATAAACCAACCACCTGGTCTAAACTGAGGAAAAAACCCAAAGATTTAAAAAAGCTACATTATGTTTATTATGCATGCATAAATTGAAACGTGAAAGGTGAAAATGAGAACGATCAAATATCATATTATAACTTGTTTTATGATCAGCCATACGACAAGCAATATTTCAATGTTTTCAAAAGAAAAGAGAGTAATTTTACCAAAAATATAATTATATTATATGGTAGAACATCACATAGATATTTTTTTGAAGTCATACTTCAATTGACAAGAAACCTATTTTTTCTCAACTTAACCCCTATGGATTGACATTCAGATAATGGATATTTTCGGATGAACGAGGGGGTGAGGGTATTGCAAATGCAAGAAAACATAAAAATCATATCAGGAGTGACTCACCCCTATGAATAAGAAAGGAGTTACAGTAGATACTCGATCAGGTGAGTATACGCCCCAAAAATGGGAATATGGCAAAGGCTTTCGGATTATTGGAAATTTCAGATGAGAGATATTTGGTTAATCGAGGTTTTCCTGTATATTGTGGGTCACTTTTTCTCAAAAATAGATATATTGGTGGGTGCCATTTTCAACCGGTCCGTGGCATGTCCTTCCTATTTTCTGACTTAGTACCCCCCACCACCCACTCTAGTTTCCATATGAAATAGTCAGAAACTAACGGTCCAATAGTGATACTCAATAAGCAAAATAAGACTTTCAACAACTATACCAAATAACTTAGAGAGTTTAAAAACTTGTTATCATGCAAATCTTTCTTTTAATTTAGTGTTGTGAGTGAGAACCAGGAAGTAGGCAAAAAGAAGATCTATACCCTGCATATTCGGGTAGTGGTAAGAATATCTTATTCAATACAAAGGCAAAATGTATTGCATTGCTTCAGCAGCTGAAGCAAAGCCTTGTCTTCAATTTGTTTGGTTGCTAGATGATGATTAATTATGACTTAAATGTTAGATTTGATTGATTTATAGAAGACTTAGAATCATTTATTTATTCCGATATCAGCATTAATAACTAGATCAAAGTGTTCAAAGAACACTGTGTCGCTAGAACGGCGTTGACTCATGGGCAATTAAGATATATACCAAAATATTGTATACTTTACAATCAACAAATTTATGAATTTGAGTAGAAAATATCAGAATGAATCAGAATCAACATATCCAGCAAAAAGATATTTTTGTTGCCATATAATAGTATTGAATGACAGATAATTATCAGTATCAGTTTCAAATCCAATAATCAATTTTGCTGCTTGGTTGGAATATGGATTGTTTTTTTTTTCTTGCTGGCTAAAGTGCATTGAATATCATTAACAAAAGAGGCCCATGGGCCTTAATGGTCACCCTGAGCATCAACAAATATTAGCGAGATAAGCAGTTTTGATGTTTTTTCAGAGATTCCTCAATAATTCCCTGGGAGTCATGAAATATACAATTTTTTGGTATGTAGCATCTGTAGGGTAAGGAGACAAGAAATTGTAAATTTCATGACCAAAAAAAGAAATACAGCAATTTTATACTTTTTACCCCATGAAAAGCGCCCCCGTTGAGGGCAAACCAGTGTTTAATACACTGGAATGTCACTGTCTATATATTGGCTGATTATTGATTTATAGCAGTATCATCTATTACCAAGAAGTGGATACATTTTTTGGAGCCGATGTGTCTGGAGTTTGTGGTTATAGAATATTGATTTTAATGGTGCATTCAAATAGTAATAAGAATGTGATTCACTAGTAAAATGGACCTAATAATGGGCCCAAATGGGCCCAAATATGGACCCATTACTACCTTGCCTTGGGGTGGGGGGTCATGAAATTTACAATTTCTTGTCTCCTTATCCTACAGATTCTACATACCAAATTTAGTTAAGATTGGCCCAGCAGTTTTTGAAAAGAAGATGTTAACGACGCCTGACGACAGACAGACGGACGGCGGACGACGGGACGCAAACCCATAGCAATAGGTCACCTGGTAATTACTCAAAATGTCATAAATGCGCTTAGAAAGCAAAATTTGGATTGGCAGAGCACCCAAAATCGAATCTTGATTATTAAGCCTCATACCTCATAGTCGTGGAAAGGTTGAGCGAAATCGATTGTAACGGTTAAGGCTCTAGCTTGTCGAGGAGACATAAATAGTTACATATCATCCTTAAACACCCAGCGCAATACAAAAATATGGTGGAACACTGTAAAAAATTTGTTGGGCAAAGGTGGTGACACTTCATATCCTCCATTAAATGTTAATGACAATACCATCACTGATAACAAGGATAAAGCTGAAGCTTTTAATAACTTCTTCCTATCACATTCAAATATTGACGGCGTAATGCTAATCTACCTCCCTGACCCTGGAATTTTACCAGAAGGTCTTCAATCAATAGAAGTATCAGAGAACGAGGTGCGCGACCTAATAAAATGTATTAATATTTCAAAATCAACAGGGCCAGATAAAGTTGGTCCCAGACTTCTGAAAAAGCTGGTGGAACAATGTACCATCTCACTAAACTGTTCAATATGTCCCTGCGTTTTGTCAAAGATACAGCGTTCATGGAAATTAGCTAACGTTTTACCCCTCTTCAAAAGGGAATTTACTCGATCTCAATTGTATAGGCCAGTCTCTCTGTTATCATATTGTGAAGTAAGCTCTTAGAAAGAGTTATCTTCAAACATTTGTTCAATTATCTACGTACCAATATGCTCTTATCCAAAAGGATCAATCTGGATTTTCAACCAGGTGATTCACAACAAATCAATTATCTTTTATATATCACCAAA
>JAGTTF010005851.1:14783-28305 GCA_019095985.1 Streblospio benedicti
ATTCCTGCTGCTAATGCAGTTTGTAGCCCAGTCTGTTGGTATGTAAAATCTCTTGTCAAATTGTGCATAGTTTTAAAAGGTTTGCTGGACAGCATAGCTTTGATGGTCGTAAAGCTTTCTTATGTTCGTCTAACCATATAAACGGCATTTTGGGTAACGTCAGTTTCTGAAGCAGTTTTGCCAATTTAGCTCTGTTTGGTATGAAATCTGAAAAAATAGGATAAAATCCCTAAAAATGATTTGAGACTTTTCCCATCCCGAGGAGAGGGGGAATCCAGACAATGCAGAGGTGTGATTGTCACTTGGTGTAAACCTGTGTTCACCTATTTCATGTCCCAAGTATGTGATGCGGGTTTTGGAGAATGTGCATTTAGCTTGCGCTTATTTTCAAGTTTGCATTGTGTAACGCACTGAGTATGTTGTCGATGTCGATTAAATGTTCTTCAAATGAGTCACTGAAGATTAACACATCATCAATGTAAATTAATATACTTTTGTTGGTGTATTTATTTAGTAGGATTGACAAACATTTACTAAATGAAGCAGAACTGCCATGTAATCCCTGAGCTGTTCTTTGGAACCGATAGCTCGATCCATTCCAGTGGAACCCACAAAGTTCTCGTGAGTCTGGGTGCCAGTTGTGAAAACCCATTTGCCAAATCTAGACATGAGAAATATTTGGGTCTCTTTTCCCGCTAGTATGTCTAGAAAATGAGAGAAGTTTGGTACAAGAAATTTATGGTATAAAAAGATGCTGCATTCAAAGAGCGAAAATCCAGGACTAGAGGGTATTCTGGATTCTCTGGCTTGCCTAGGTGTTTCTGAGATTTCTTAACATTCTTTTTTGATGACTAATAAAGGCAAAGCGTACAATAAATTTTCATTTTTCTCTATTACCTTCTGATCAAGTAGGTATTTAACCTGTTTGTCTAACTGTTTTTTCACCGCCGGTGGAAACCTGAAGGGTTGTACATCCTTATATTCTGCGTCCGGCTTCATAACAATTTTATGTTGTACTGTAGAATTAAAACCAAAATTTTATTTTAGTCCATGAAAGCATTCTAGTTCTTGTTCAGTACCGCTAGTAATCGCTGTTTTTTGCTCGCTATTGCAGTCCGCCCGATGAAAATTCAAACAGTTCATGCGTGTCTGCCGACTGTCTGGATGTGGGGCATGTTATGTCGAATAATTATTCCATTACTATCTTCATTTAATGGTATAAATGTGCCCACGTGCTGTCGTGGATAGACAAATATCGTATTTAAGGTGTTATTCTTCAGTAATAAAAGGCACTTTATTATGAGATACCGATACGGCGCTGTTTCCTGTAGGCAGTCTAGGCTGTCGAATCGTTGATGTTACACCGTTAAGCCGGCAGGAAATTCTGTGCGTTGAAATCTGTCAGTGATTTGTCAGTGGTTAGACATGATGCATTTGGTTCGATAGATATATTGTCTATTGCATGAATTCTGTAGGATTTTAGTAGTGAGACCTTCTCTGTTGAAAAGTTTGAGCACTGCTTTGTTGTCTATTAGGAAAGGCCTTCTTAAAATTAGTGCGTGATTCAGTTTCTTGAATACATTAGAACATCTCTGAATTGCCGGCTAATTGGAAATGTAACGTATGTAACGCTAATGCTACCTTCTGGCAGACCCTTTTCTCCATCAGCTGTGTGAAATGATTTGGAGGTAGGTGTTGTTTGTTTTTTTCCAATGTGGCATGATTTTATTCAATGTGGAGACCGAGCAGCATGACACCGATGCCCCTGTCTCTATTAATGGTGTTACGTGTCTGTTGACTGATTTGAAAATTATTTGCAACGCTGAATCTGTGAAAAAAATTGATGTTGATGGTATTTTCTTTTGAAATGGATTGCAATGAGGGATGATGAATGGTCGATTTCCTGAAGGTGATGCGGGATGATCATGTGAAGATGGGGGTAGTGAAGGTGATTTGATGGGTGATGTGGGTGGTTGATCTTGTATTGATGAGGGCGGCGCGGTATTTAGTTTAAATGGGCCGGTTCGTCTGATTGCACTTCATTCACAGACTCAGAGTTGGATTGGTGATGCTTTTTGTCAATGTATTTGCTGTTATCATCATTATTGTTCTCATATCACGACTTCGATTGAGATCTATATTGTGGTTTATTCTTAATACGCGAGTAATCTGAATTGTAGCCGTCCTCTCGACTGTGACCTGTTGTCACAGTAATCACGGGAATGTGATCTGTTGTTCCGGTAATTACGTGATTGGGATCGGTTCTGGTAACGCTCATTGGACTGGCTACAATTATACTGTCGTCTATCTTGGCTCCTACCCCCTGGTTTGATGTCTATAATGTGTGACATTTATCGCGTTGATGGAGGCAGCGGCCTCTTTTCTGAGGCAAAGTCAATTTTCCCTTTTTCTGCGCATGCTACGAGTTGACGAATATTATCCTAATCATTGTCCCTAATCTCTGCTGATATGTCAGGGGAGCAGATTGTTACAAAAAACATCTATCAGGGTCTCGAGCGGAGGTTGGCATTCCACAAATCTTTGTAGGATGTCCGCACTGAATCCTCTAACTGACTCATGGTGTTTTTCCCATCTATTTATGTAGTTACGGCGCATTGACAAAGGTTTTCTCTGCATAGAGAACATGTCTTGCATATGTCTCATACATTCTACATAAGAGTTATGCGTAGTTTCCGGTAAAGAAAAGTACTTTACCTTAGTGAATCTGTCCAGCATAGTGGGGAGAATGCCCGATCATTTGGGGTTAGCCTCCGGCCAATCGAGGTATTTGAAATATACCTCGAGCTCCATCTGCCACTTTTCAAAGCTGCTGTACAGCGAGCCATCGAAGCGCGGGAGGACGACGTTTGGTCCTAGATGTGGGTTGGTACTTGTGGTGGTGTCCTTTTTGGAGGTTAGCAGTTGCTCGACTACCTCACACAGCTTTTTAATATCAGTCGAAGGTTGTACGGGTTTGTTTGTTTGAGTGTTATCCAATGCATGTTGCATATCCTGTAATAGAATTTGAGTGTCATTCAGGGCTGAAGTTAGAAGTGTTATGTTGTCGTCGGCCATTTGTTTTTCGTCTTCTTTTTCTTTTTCCAATGTTGTCAATCGCGTCAATAGTTGTTTTTGAATATCTGCCTGAGCGGCAATAAAGGCTTTAAGATCCGTTTGATCAGCCATAATTGTTTTGATCTGTTCCTCAGCAGACATTGTGGGGGCTGGTTGGGGTTTGAAGGTGACTACTGTTGTGTCTATTGATGCGGATAGAGGGCTAGCGGGGCTAGCGAAAGGTTGAGCTAAAACAGGTAACCTAGAATGTGTAGGCTTTGGCGTGTAGAATCCGCTGTCGCTTACAGTTGCGGTAGAAGTGAAGAAGCGTGACGCGGAGGCACCTGAGATTGGTGATTCGGTAGGAGAATTTTCTTTGGTGGCAAAATGTGATGAGTTTGGAGTTGAAGAATTGGAGGTCATGCTAATTCAATCCTTGTGACATCTCCACCATTATGTCATGTGTGGATTGGCATGAGGTGTGATGAAGAAGAAGCAGTTGGTAGTTGTTCCATTTATTGACTTGGTTACATTCAGTTACTGGTTAGGCTTACATAGTGCTAGTCTAGCTATGCAGACTAGCTATGACAGTCTTTTGCATGCAATGTTCATGATACCCAGGAAGTACCCACCATAACCAATCGGTCCATTAATAGCTTCCCTATCGCGTCTGAAAGGTGTCTAGAAGCCTACTATTTTAAATAATTTTGATTTATAAGAAGGAGTAAGCCATGTCTCACTTAAAGTTATAATACTAAACTTCGGAGCTAAATTACATTTGATGTGAGATAGTTTGAAAAAATCTCCGTAGTTATTTTTCTGCCGAAGATTTCTAATATTGGCATGACATATAGATGTCACAATAATCATCTCCAGGTGGTCCAGGGTTAGGATGTATACCACCACATATTAATAAAATCTGTATCACTAATCCCACAGCAATTGTATTCAAGCACATTTGTTGCGACCTTCTCTTGAAAGATCTTTTTCAAGTATATCAGCCCATTCACGTCTTCCATATAAAAAGTTAGAGTTGTAGATATAAAAAAAGATGTGTTTAGGAATGAAAAATTCTTTTTACCAGAACAACATCTGCCACATCTATAGAGTCCGATGACTGTCCTCCAGGTTTCTAGTGAAATACCCATTATGGAGGATCAAATAAAAATAAGTGAAATTCCTTGTTGAGACCCCATTCCAAAAACACACTCAAACACCCTGTCACTAATACATACATAATCATGTCAAGTTTATAACAATTCAACTGGAACATAATGGTAAACCAAGTGGCCTCCTGGTTTTAAGTATTGATAGTCACAATTATGGTGATGTTTTTACCAAGACTACTCATCGGTTTACATTCTTTAGAGAAATAATTGCTACTTATAGTCTCACAATTATACATAACCCATCTATAGCTTCAATACAAACCCATCTATACATACAAACATATTGGAACCCATCAATCATTTACTTTTATAATGACCTAGATGGGTACATACACTTAAAACCATCGAAATACAGTAATAATATACATAGATCTACTGTCATTTAGTATTATGATAATGGATATCTCATGATAATGGATATCTCATGAACATATAATGAGCCTTGTCGTTAACTGCCATTCATTGTATTAGAGCACCACTAGTATTCAGTGTATCATTTGACCCACTTATGGTGGCCGATATTTTATCACCTTCTACACTGCCCTATATGCAGCAAAGTGTTATATGGCTCAAGATCATTTTAGTATCAGATTATAATGTGATATTGCAGGAAAATGTCACAAGATTATTTCAAGGTTGTGAAAGGTTGTGGATAAATATGCCTAGGCTTCTGGCTAAATTACTGCACAGGAGGGGAACTGTTATACATGCATTTACATTATATTAGTAAGTACACATGACATAGAAGCATCCCCACATACATAATTACATGAGTGTACATAGTGTACATGTATGTACATCACAAGTACACAATATACAGTGTATATACATCACAAAAAATAAAACGACAAAGAACATTAGGTTAAATGAGCACTCTTAATCCATTGATGTTGATTTTGTTTGTCTATTGTTCATTTGCCAAGGCACTTAGAATTTCACCAAGGCGATTTTCACCTTGCCAATTCTGAGGGTTCACACTCATGTCTCGTGTGAAGGGGACGCCTATTCCCCAGAAACGATTGAAAGTGGCCTCAGCAAAGTGCTTGTCCTTGAACTGTATTATCAATTGTCTGAATTCTTCCACTTGTTCGAATTTGAGTTTGACAATTTTTCTCATTATCGGCAGCCCAATATTATGTGTCCACTCCTTAGAACATTGCTCACTTTTGGATAAGATCATGGCCTCCCTGGATGTCTTTACATTCATAATCTCTTTCGCTAAGTCTTTACGACCTCGTGTTAAGCATTTCTCATAATGAAAGCATTGTTCAGCACTGTTGAAATCGATTCCATCACATTTTATATTGCAATGATATAAGTTGGATAGTGGGCATGTTTCTCCAGCATGGCTCTCACTTTCTAAGAAACCTAGTTCTTTCAAGTCCTCAGGTATCTTGTCTAGATCTCGAATGGAGTAATTAGTACCTTTGAACTTAATTTGATCACCCATCATCACAGTGTTGTCATTTTTTGTTTTCAAAAATTTGAATATTGGTCTAATTGCAGATTTTTTGGCCTGCACACATGCCGCCTTTGGAGAAAGATCTGCTTTTACATAGGTACCCTTGCGACCCTTGTTTTGACTTTTAAGAACTGCAGTTTTATCTTGTTCACAAAGAAGCTTAACTACAAGGGGTCTGGGATGCTTGTGTGCCGAGTTGAATTTGCCACGTCTATAACTAGATCTTAAAACTAGACCTCCAAGCGACAGAGATCCAAAGTAGTCCTTAGCAGTTTTATAGCAATCCTCACCCTTCTGTTCCGGCAGCCCAAAAATCAGCAGAACGTCAGAGTTTTCTTTAGACTCTAAACGATCAATTTTTGACTTCAGTCTATCATTCTCAGATTCTGCTAAATCTAATCTTGATTTTAAAACGACTATCTCCTCACAAGCTTCTCCCAGCTCGTTAGAGAGAATCTGTAAATCGTTTTTATATTCAATCATTGCATTGTTCATACTCTGGATTGTACTTTCAATATTGGACAGCTTTTTTATTTCAATGGCAATGGCATCTAGGGAATCTAGACGTGCAAGGATTTTACTTATTCCATCAACTTCCATATTTTGATTAACTGCACTCCGATTTTGCTTGCATTGATCTGTCAATTCTGGTGAAGCATCGGCTTGTTCAAATTCAGGATTCATATTTCTAACTACCTTGAGGAGTTATGGTTTTCACATTTGCTCTTTGCTTCAGGTAACTTTTTTTCAGAGCTTGTTAAGTGTCTCTTCTACGAAGGCATGATTCATATAGCTTAAATCAGCGTTGAAATGAGCGTTTTTGAACGTTAATGCAGCAGTCATTGAACAAACTCACCCTCTGTGATGGATCAAAAATGCATTTATCCTTGAAAAACACACCACTGATTTAGCTTTGATTTATTTTTAATGGACATTTGCTTACTGATTTTACCAATCTCAGGTTTGCATGGATTAATCAGTCTGCATGTGGGCCTGTTCCTAAAGTTTGGTTTATGGTCTTTGAGGGTTAGAAAAGCTTCATTTTTACCTGTAGTGTATGCTCTGGCTTACGATTTCTAAATTTGTAGCTATTTCCTTGCTTTCAGCTTGGATGTTTTTTTCTAAATCGGCTGGGGATTTCTATTAGTCTTTCGTTTTGCTGTCTTTCAGTAACTGCTCGTATTCATCTGGTTGGACTTTATAAAAGTTTATAGTTTTGTCGGCAGGGATCATCATATGCTCAGATTCTTTGATTTGTTTCAGGTCTTTTTTCAATTGCCTTTAGAAGTTGTCATTTGCATTCTTGAATTGGATATTTTGAATCATTTTCGAAAGCTATTCTTCAATTAGTTGACTTGAATCCATAGGTCTCCTTTAATTTTGGTTTATCGCTAGGGTGTAAGAAGAAATATGCTCTCCATCTAATGTTCTTCATGAAAGCTTCTGTAAGTCTTTGCAAATATTGGTTCTTACTTGGCATGGATATGTTTTTGGTAGAATATCCTAAGTTGATGGCTTCCGTATTGGTATCCAGAAAGTGCTCAACAGCTGGTGCAGGAGCTAAATAGTTCAAGGGTGCTGGTTGCTACCACATATGTAATAGTGCTCAATCCGTATGAGAGCTTTACATGAACAATAATCACAACAACTTAGTCCATTCTCTGGTCTACAAATTTGTTTCCTGGTGAGCTAGCCACGCAGCTCACCATTCATCAGGACCTGTCCAAATGTTAAATTGCTATTAAGAAAAACAATTTACAAAAATATACAAAAAATATATAGTATTACATTCAATATGTTTACATTCAATAAATAAGCTCTCATACGGTTTGAGCACTATTACATATATGTGGTAGCAACCTACACCCTTGAACTATATATATATATATATATATATATATATATATATATATATATATATATATATATTTTGGATTTGTTTATATATATATATAATGTTTCATGCTTATATACTCATATATATATATATATATATATATATATAAAATAAATATATATATATATATATATATATATATATATATATATATATATTTATACTATATAGTACACAAATTGTTTCGTCTGCGATGCTCATCAGGCAATCATAATGAAAGTTTTCAACTCAGTGCTCGACTCAGTATGGCTAGAAAGCTATTTAAAAGATAGACCCCTGCATACTGCCAGAATTCAGAAAGTCATTATAATGTAGGTGGTAAGCTCTACCGATTGGCTAATCCCCTCAATTGGTAACCACGCTCATTCGACCATATGGGAGCATAATACATTATCTCTACAGACATGGTAATTTAGCTTGGGCCACTCATCAGTGCATTTAATGAGGTTGGGATGAGTAGCAACAAAGGATGTCACATGCAGGATGCATATTTAAGTCGCTGACCTAAACAATATATATAATGGACTAGCATATTGTTATATATATATCTATTATATATATATATATATTTATTTATATATATATATATATATATATAATTGTAAATTGATCACAACAATCATAGCTTCATAGGTTGTTTTGGAGAGATTGAGCTAGGATACTGTTTCATGCCTCTAAAACTTCATCAAGACACATTGTTAAGGTAGTATATTGCTAAGTATAGTCAATTTCAGTGATCCAGAACTCACTCAAGTCCCAGGATTCACAATCCATAGTATAGACATAGATATATATGATATATATATATATATATAAATATATTCTGTATATTATATATATATATAGTCCCTATATACTATATATACAATTTCATTTTTCACAGGGCGACTATTTAGTTTATTTTGTTTAGCTCCCGAGTTTCATGTCCTCCACAATTGAAGCGTCACAGCGATTCCAATGCATGAAACTTCATATATACTATACTATATATATCATGATGTCATGAGACCATATCATCTGTAATCGAGGTGAGCCCTCTTCATGGACTAATCCCCGGGGAACTGGAAATCCAACTTCGACCATATATATCCATACATATATATCATATATATGTATATATACTAGGCCACTCTTCATCGACAAGCACTTTCGGGTTACGTTTGTTGAATGTCGGAACAGATTAAACATGCAGGATCCTTTGTGTCCTACCTCCTTTGTTTAAATCCTCGAACCAGTTCTCCACAAATACAGGTTGTAACCAGAATAATACACCTCCATCACAATCCACCCATCGTCATATGTCACAGCCATTTACACACTAAACAGTACTAAATGAACAGGGACAGTCCTATAATATCGTCCCCAGCTTTCATGTACCCATGTGTCAAAAGATTTTGGGAGCGATTGTCTGCAGAATATTTGGGCCTGATGATCCCCAACCAGACAGTAACTGAACTATGCTTAAATAATACAAGTTTATTTCACAGAATAATTTTACAATAAAGTAGTTATACGTAATAAAATAATATTGTAGTAGGAGGTTTATTATAATGCTTAATTAACACTAAATCACAACACAAACAAATAGAATTTCCAATGGTGTCCTTCAAAAAGTCCTTCACATGCCCTTCACATCTGCCACGCCCAACTGGTCCACGAGTTCAGTCAAAAATACAGCCATGCATGTACCACGTTCACCAATAGCTCTTGGCACTCCACTTTCATTGCAACACCAGCAGAATGTTCTTAATAAATGATTGGGTGTCCCTACAATCATCAACAATCATATACCACTGCGCTAAGTTACAATGTCCATTTATATACCACACCTATTTAGCCTCAAATGCATTATTCACCATTACTCCAATACACTTACTGTGTAAATAGTTATCACCACGTCATATAAAAGGAAATTACATTTTACCAATAAACTTCATGCAATAATGCTACATTTTCACTAATACACCGCACACAGTACTTCAGACCCCACGCGAAATAAAGTTAACTTACAGTTGCTTGCAAATCGAAAATTATATCTTTGACACAATCCTAAAACACTTCCAAATCATTTTTCCAGTTATTGAAATGCTTCCTTTAAAACCACTTTTCCGCACCTTTTCCAAACTACTTGTTTCTCACATGACAGCTGAACACCCAATGACTTCAACCATACTCAATCACAAGACTGATTACTATATACTACTGCAGCCGTGCTGTCATGCTTCTAAGACTGTGAGGCTACCTACAACATGCTTTACTGCAATACTACCTGAGGCTACCCACAATTTTGTGACACCATGGTTAACACGTGCGAAGAAGATTAAATGTCCCCACTCATCCCTACCCTTCCTTCCACCTGCCCCACCCCCCTCTTCTCTCCCAAACCCTCTCTACCCCCATCCCCATCTAAACAGGTCCTTAATTAATTTGCCCCTTCCTGCTGCTGCTCTGGTTGGAAACGGATAAGATCTGGAACAGATTAAATCTCCTCCTTCCCATTCTTTCCCCTGTCCCACTTCCCTCATACCAGCTCTCATCACTATACAGGTCCTACTATACAGGTCTGGAGAAAGATTAAATACGCCCCCCATCACAGCTTCCTCCCACAGTCATATGTGACAGCCATACACACACGACATGTATGTGTCAATGTGATCCCTCTAATATCCCTCCTCCAGCTTCTACTCCTACCCCTGGTAAACACGTGCAGACCATTATAAATGTGCATCTCAATCACCCCCTTTCTGCTGCTGCTCGGGGTTGAAAGTGATGAGATCTGGAACATATTAAATGCTCCACCACCAGCCATGTCCGGCCCCCCTCTCCCCCCCCCCGCCATATGGACACACACACACTTTTTCTGCCAACCCCTCCTCAAAAATAAAAAATGCGTCTCCATCACCATCAACCCTTCCCAGCTCCTCGTTGTACAACTGTGCGTGTGACTTACAACATACGTTTGACATATACAAATGTTTAACGTAATAATAATCGTTAGCTTTAACAAACATGGCCCTGTAAAGCAACCTTTCTAAAAAATTCTTTTTCTTGTTCTTATCATTAAAACCAATTTATTTGGTTTGAAATGTAACTGATATAACGACCACCAAGTTGTCCTGAATGTACGTACATAATTTTGAAGTGTGTACGTCTTCTGGTTAAAAAAGCCTTTTGTGACGCAAAATTGCCTCTTCCTTTATAATATGGTATAAATCCCTCTTTGTGTCCAGTCCATCCTTCTGTGCCTGCTCACTTCCTGCCTCACTTCCCTACCTCCTTCGCTACCTCCCTCCATGCCGCTCTCCTCTTTTGTCTCGTTCCCTCACAACCTCGCTCTCATCCCTCTCTCACTCTTCGTCACCCTCTGTACCTAATGATATTTTTTTATATTTTCAGGCACCTTACCAAAGATCATATCTAAAAACAAACTCTGATGATGATGATGATGATGACCAAACGCATTGAGGTCTGTGTTTGTGGGGGAAGGTGATGGGCTCTGGTAGGGGAGTCTGTGTAACTGAAACTTCTTTGAGTTACAATTTCAATGATACTTGAGAATGCAGCAACGGCCTCATGAACTTTCAACTAAAGTTTAGGCATTCTCAGCAAGTTTGTTCTTTTTGATAAATTCACATGTTATTGAAATAAATATTCATACTTACAACAATTTTTATATAGACAAGATTTGTGACATATGGTATGCAGCATGTGGTCGCACTTTTTGTTTGTTTTGTTTTTTCTGTTTTGCTGCCTTATAATCGAAAAACAAAGTCCTATTTTTAGTGAAGAATCAAAATTTTTAAATTTATTTAGACATGTTTCGACATCTCTAGTGTCCTTCTCAGCTTTAATTTAAAAAATATAGAATATTACAAAATCAAACAACAATGCCAATCATATTTTATACCATCTCTATACCAAAATATTTTGGTATAGAGAATAACAATAACGTCATCCTACTTCTAAGTTTAAACAGAATCTGAACAGTCTCCCACAGATTATAAGTGACTGTAGCAGTCGTCCAACTACTGCTCCACTTGAGAACTGTCAGCTCCACTCTGCTGTGAGGCGGAGTGTCACAGAGCTGCAGGATAAGGTCCCAGCAGATTGTCATTTAGTGATGAAGCCGGCTTTTACCTTTGCTGTCGCCTCTTCCTCTTCATCTGACTGTTGTAATGAGTCTTAAACACATTTTAATTTTCTCAAAGTCATCTTTTTTATTATGCACAGCAGTGGTTAAAAAAGTGATGAATACTAATAATTCCCTTCTAATTATATCCATCACAATAACAAATAGTAATGCATTATCTTTATAAACATCCACAAAGCAAATGACACTGCCCCAAAGAAAACGTGTTATTCCTGGTCACTTTCAGTCATGTTTTTCAGCTTGTTCAATGATGAAAATTCATTCACTTACATGAAGGAAACGTGGCGAGCGCTAAAATATGTCTAGAAGTTGGCAATAAATTATTGGCTGGCCAAGAAGACCTTTCTAGAAGTACCAAGACTAGGCAAATCAGCAAAGAAGACGTGTCTGATTTCACAACATGTCAGAATCCGATTGGTTGATATACATCTAGATATATGTGGCATTCAATAGATTCAAATATGAACAGATTTTGTGATGTATAAATAAAAAAGGTTCAATAAATTAATGAACAATTATTCGATGATTTTTAAATAAAAAAGGTTCAATAAATAAATGAAAGAAATATTCTGTGATGTATAAATAGAAAAAAAGGTTCAATAAATGGATGAAAATTTTTTCTGTGATGTATACCCATGTCGATGAAGATGAACGATCAAAATGGCAGAATCTATTGAATGCCACATATATCTAGATGTATGCCCAGCAGTGATTTATGAATAAAAAAGGTTCAAAAATGAATGAAAAAATTATTCTGTGATGTATAAATGTAAATAAAAAAAGGTTCAATAAATGAATGAAAAATTATTCTGTGATGTATAAATGTAAATAAAAAAAGGTTTAATAAATGAATGAAAATTTTAAACTTGTTCTATTTGATCTTTCACAAAACCTGAAAATACCATTAGCAATTTTTTATTGAATGCTATCTGTCTGATACAATTTATCAATTACTTGTGCAATTTAGAATGACAATTATAAATCAAGATCAGAAAAATCATCATCATAGTAATGAACAAAAAGTAGTAATTCCGCTTGACGGCGAACTTGATGAGCTTCTATGAAAAAATGTATAGCCTGTCTGGCACTTCGTCAAAAATATCTACAAAATAGTATTGATATGTAATATATTACAAAGTCAAGCACATCTAGTTCATTTTAAAACAGTATTATACTGAATTCAAACTTAAGCTAAAAAAAAATTCAATTGGCTAAAAATTTTTTTTAGTTGTTTAGCCAATTGGCTAAAAAAATTCAGTTAGCTAAAAAAAATTTAAGCTGTTTAGCCATTTGGCTAAATTTGAGATGGGTCTAAGGCGCTAGCCCAGGCTACGGAAGTGTCAAAGACAATTAAAAGAAATGAACCCAAGGTCAACAGCAAGTAGCGTGAACATGATCAAGAAACATACAAAAATAAGAATAGTCAGAAAAAATCAGAATACACAGAAAAGTCATCAGAATCATCTAAAGGATGCTCTTATTGGGAAAATCTCATCCGCCTAGAAAATGCCCAGCCTTCGGGAAGAGTGTGGATACTGTCATAAAATCAGGCACTATGCATCCTGTTGCAGAAAAAAATCTGCAAAGAAAAGAGAAGTGAATGCGCTGAAAGAAGATGATGAAAGTGATGAAAATGATGAAGAATTGTTAGTGTTTAGTGTCGAAGATAATAATGATAATAATTGGATTACCAAGCTGAAAATTGGTAATGTTCAGTAAGCATGAAGATAGACACTGGCGCTGACTGCAATGTCATAAGCAAGATGACATTTGACAGACTGAAAATCGAT
>JAGTTF010005854.1:0-14525 GCA_019095985.1 Streblospio benedicti
TGCAATATCAAGAGTGTATGATGATTTAGTCTGTGAAATGTTAAAGCTTAATGCTTTGTGGTAATTCTAATTTTCTTCTATGTATACCAATTAATAAACAGTGTTGCATCTGTACTTGAAGAGGGGACGTTATGGTTTCTTTATTCAATATGCAGGCTCTAGCTGCTCTTTCAAATAGTGACCACATGGTCAGTTTAGTTGGATAGTTCAGGTGTGTGTAATAGGTATCAGGTCATTATCAATGCAAACAAAATTAACAAATTAAAGAACAGAGGAATATATTGTTTTTCCGCACCAGCTGCTACAGTATCAGCAGGGGACGTTATAGTTTCATTGTTAATATGCCATGCAGTATCCCAATAAGATCAATATGATGGGAGGGGGGCAATGAGACGGAGGACCAATGAGATGGGGGACCAATGAGACGGGATGGGGTACCAATGGGATGGGGGACCAATGAGACGGGGTACCAACTAGACGGGGGACCTATGAGACAAGGGACTATAGAGCTGATCCCAGGAGACCAAGTAGCTATTCATCACATGTATCAATCCACCTCCACCAATCAGACAGATAGACATCAACTTGGACGATGTCAAGATCCTGGATGGTGAGGCCACCACCTTTGAATGGAACATCTGTGAGGCAGTATACATCTGTCGCCTCAAACCGCACCTCAAACTGGGTGGTCTATCCAACAACATCCTCCCGATGACCACACACGAAGTTTGAAAGCTACATAGGTACTTTCTAATTTACTGCCTCGAAAGTAGCGTTTAAAGCCATTGATGATTAAGCCTAATAAAACCCATAATGAATGCAGTTGGAAGATTATAATTCTGACATAACAGTGTGAAGTTTGCACGTGTACAGAAACATGGACAAAATGGAGGGCAAGGTTTTTGGTTGATTTCCCACTTAATTATCCATGCTATATTGATAATATTTCCCACAACGTACAAAGCAGCCAAATAATATCATGTAATACATTCCTTGTAAACAATATACTATTGTGAGTCACATTGGCCAACATTTGCTTAGATTATCCTTCTTGCAAAGGATTTGACAATTACCATGATTTTCACCTATAGATAGAAAATAATGGAAATAAAAATAACTTTATTAGGAACCACACCTACACCTATGTGACTGCTAACAAAGTAGCAGGTACTTTTGTTTGTGAGTTGCACATGCCAAGGATCACTAGATATTGCATCATATCTCTGTTATCAGTTGTCCTAAAAATTTATAATTTAGATGGAAATAATCTGCAGTAATATACGATTTTCATTCATGCTTTAATAGTTTGTCCTAAATATTGTGAAAAAAAAAAAAGTAATTTTTAACTCAGTTGAATGTATATGTCCTAATTTTAAAGATTTGGATGATTATGAAAAATTTATATTTATTATGTCAGCTGAAGGTCAAATAAGTAAACTGGTTAGTCAACTTTGTAAACATGTTATTTTATATGACAAAGAAAATTGACATTCATATCACTTTGGAGCTCAGTATCTAATATGATGACATTTGGAATAGTTGATATACTATATTTTTATATAAAATAAGCTGTACTATACTATATTAGTGTATAATATAGTACCATGCATAAGTGTAACATAATCCCATAATTAGTTTAGTGTGTTTTGTAATTTTGTATATATGTTTAATTCTTGTTGTGTTGGTTTATTTTTGGTAGTACTGATAGATTTAATGTAAATCTAAGGTGAAAATAAACTCATTCTTATTCTTATTCTTATTCTTATAAATAAGCGTATGTAATTATTTTTAATTTAATAGTATATTTTGAGCATCAATCACATTTCGAGCGTCATATTTGACAGTCATGATAGATTAACACATGACGATGTTTGCGCAATAATGCAACAAAAACCACTAAATTGTTTGTGTTGGGATGGTAAGAATAAGAACTACAATGCATTTTTCTATAACATACTTTATTTTTACATAAATTGAAACAATAGTCAAAACACAGCAATAATCTTAAAAACCCATCTCATATTTGGTGAGTACTTAACAGCAGCTTTTTACTTGTCTTTGCAACGCGTCGAAAAACGTGCAGATTTTGAAATGCGTTTAACATGGGTAAATGGGAAAATCGTGTCTAAAATCCCCCCAAAACAGACAAAAAAATGTTAATAACTTTGTCAATTCTTGTCGGATTATGGTGATCTTTTTAAAAATGATTCCAATGAGACATAGAATTTTTTCAAATAAAAAAAAAATGAAATTTTTCAATTTTATCCCAGCGTAGCTACTTATAGTGCATGGATAGCTACACTGGGATAAAATTGAAAATTTTCTAAAAAATTTTTTTAAATTTGAAAAAAT
Source organism: Streblospio benedicti (assembly GCA_019095985.1). NCBI lineage: Eukaryota > Metazoa > Annelida > Polychaeta > Spionida > Spionidae > Streblospio > Streblospio benedicti. The sequence goes on from JAGTTF010005854.1 coordinate 2,353, forward strand.
TCTACGTCTCATGGGAATCATTTTAAAAAAAAGATCACCAAAATCCGACAAGAATTGACAAAGTTATTAACATTTCTTTGTCTGTTTTGGGGGGATTTTAGACATGATTTTCCCATTTACCCATGTTAAACGATTTCAAAATCTGCAACACTTTCGACGTTTTTGTTACAAAAACAACTAAAAAGCTGCTGTTGCTGCATCACTAAAAATAAGATGGGTTTTTAAATTATTGTGCTGTGTTTTGACTATTGTTTCAATTTATGTAAAATAAAGTATGTTATAGAAAAAAAGCCTGCATTGTAGTTCTTATTCTTACCATCCCAACACAAACAATTCAGTGGTTTTTGTTGCATTATTGCGCAAACATCGCCATGTGTTTTCCTGCCAATCGCGACTGTCAAATATGACGCTTTGCGAGTGATTGATGCTCAAAATAAACTATTAAATTAAAATAATTACATACGCTTATTTATATGAATGGAATGGCATATTACTGCAGATTATTTCCATCTAAATTATAAATTTTTAGGACAACTGATAACAGAGATATGATGCAATATTCATGTGGTGTTTTTTTTTGTCAACTGCCACTACGACGGCCATGTGATGCTCAGGATTTTCCGACCATATCACTTATTTTTTCATTTCACAAATAGGAGGAAGAAATAAAACTAATATAATACATACCATTGGAAAGAGAAAAAAATTCTGAATAAAAAACTATTTGTTGTCATTTTTTTATCACTCTAATTTAAGTTAATTGGGCAGTTTTCATTGGCGCATGCCTCAAAATCAAGGCGAACCTTCAGTGACCTTGCATCATTCTTAGGCTTATGTTCGCCGGAGCAAACTAGATTAAACCTTATTTTTATATATCATTTGAAAGAGGAGAAAATAAGGATTAGGAAAAGGAAAGCAAATCCAGACATTTGCAAAACATAACATTCCAAATAGTGAAAAAACCATGTGATCAACACTTTGGTCGTGAATTCAGAGAGGAGGGTTTCCAATTTTAGAAATTTGCAGTCGTGATTAGGTTCTACATACGATTTTACGACAATTAAAACCAAAATGGATGACATAGTCACATTTGATCCGGCAAACATTCCATCTTCAAAAACACAAGTCTGAAATCTTGATTTTAGGGGTAGCGCGCGCCGAAACTGTGTTATAAGACAATGCACGAGCGAGAACAGAAGTGTTTGTAGTTAAATGCCCATAGCTTTCTAAGTAAGTGCCGGATTTTATTCAAATTTTCCCAAGATGTTTGGAAACGCCTATGGAACAGATTTCTGCAAACAGATATGTAAAAATTTAAATGATGTGAGTAGGATAGGGCGATTTTCATGAACATCTCGTATTTTGAAATCTTGTCCCACACGGTAAATATCGATCCCAGCGTAGCTATTTTAGCATGGACGGCAAAGATTGTGCTCAGATATAATTTTTAAACCGGATTACAGTGGAAAATCCAAACCGCCGATTTCAAATGTAAACATTTTCCTCAACAAGAGCTCTTGATTTCCTCACAAACTCTGCTTATAACCACATTAACTGGAGATTGATTGAACACCGTGTAGTGGGACTGGTAGATTTTCAAACCAGCCAGTACTGAATATACCGGTATCTTTGTCATACTGAAGTCTATCCCTGGAATATATTCTATATTCAGGCTGGTATTTGCCAATGTTTAGCTTATTTTAGTCTATAAATTGTCCCTGTGATCTATCCTATTAGTACATACCTTGCAAGAGGGAGATATACGACAAATAACTTCAAAATAGCTGATTTCAAATCTTTCTTGTTGTCTGCTAAACTTTGTCCCAACGCGGAAGACGATACAGCAAGTGCGAGTTTCCGGCTAATATAAGAGGATTGGTAGACTAAAAAACATACTAGATTTAAGTGCAGATACATGCATTGTTCCACTCCGAATCTATTACATATCTAACTTAAAGAAAAATACCTTATGCGTAATTAATTAGTAACAAATATCTGGGAACTATTTTTCAAGGTTATGATTAATGACGTATTATAGTTAGATGCGCTCGCCAGCACTCCGTCAGACGTTAGCAGTCCGTCACGTCACTAAAATGTACGTGTGACGGACTGCTAACGTCTGACGGACAGCTGGCGAGCGCATCTAGACTGGCCTTCATTTACTCAGATTTTTTAAAAGTAAAATATTAATAAAATACTTCATATGCTATTTACTCAAATAATTCTTGTAGATACTGAAAGTAGGAAACGTAAGCTTTAATATGGTACTTGTTCGATTTAGAAATTCTCAGAAATGTAATGTTGTGCACGTTTTCCCAAAACGGACCCGTTACTAAATTGCGATCGGAAAACATTTACTCGTACTGGTTGCACGCAAAAAAGGAAGCATAATGCGGACATTGTAACTTAGCTTATATCATTAATTTCATCCCTTAAATTTTACTACATGTTATTGAATGCATAAATATTAAGTATGATAAATGGCATGATAGCAATTAAAGTATTGTTGATGATATTGCTGATTGAAATTGACAGTTTCTCAGGTTTCTTCAAATCAAAGGCTGTTGTGTAATTTCTTTAAAAGTACATATCATATTACATAATTTTGTATGGTAATTACATTACTGTATGTGTGATAAAAGTACCTTTCTATTAATGTACAACACTTTCATATTATTTCTAACCCTTCCATCTCAAATCTTCCTTACAACGGATGGTTAAGTTAGCTCACGTACGTAATAACGTACACGTGAAATGTAAAAGAGGGTGACCAGATGTTATTTGTGGGGGAGGGGTATAACAAAATCTACAAATAAAAAGTTTTCACTCATATTGTCAAATAGTGGGTATCTAAAAACTGCCAATATTAAACTGGCGTAGTGTGGTGTTTGAGTAGTGGATGCCCAGTTGTGAGGGTAATTAGTGCTTTCTGGACGACTCATGAGTATCTGAACAGAAATAAGAATGCTACCGCAAAGGATTGGTGAAGTTTCCAAACGTGATACAATGAGATGGCTAAACAAGGTTAGTATAATAGGAAAGTACATGTAACATGTTTGTTAAAGCTGGGACTTGCTCCATAGTAACATGTTGCCATGACCATTTTGGACGATGCACACCAGATAAGGTGCCACTTCTATGAGCTGACCACTTACCCTGGGCTGTAAGTTGCCTCACCACCTACTGATGTTCCTCATTGTGTTTTGATCAATTAATTCTAAGTTTCACTGTCTGGGAACTCTTAAAAGTATTGTACAAGTCTGGCTTTATAATTGTTGTTTCCAGTGCAGATAAGTGCAAGATATGCAGACTTTAACTGAACTATATAGAAAGATTGCCAGTCACTAAAAGATGCTCTTTACATGAAAAATTCTGAACATTTTTCATACACCCCTCCCCCCATTCCGTAGTACAATTTACTATAAATATGTATGGACATATGTGTGTGGTGTTTAAGAGCATGGGGACAGAGTTGATCGCTATAATTTACAAAAATAGGGTGCCCACTTGTGAATGCAAAACAAATTGTTTACTTGGATTATTATTGGTCTTAGAGATAAGTTATAATCCATGACCTGATGACCCACTGACCCTTTGTGAGCACCTGCAACAGAAAAAAAAACCTAGCCTGGTGATTTCGAACAGTAATAAAATGGAAGTAAAAATGGTTAACCTTTAGAAAAAGTTTGTTAAACCTTGTTCCATAGTACCACGTTGGACATTGTGTCATGTAAAAAATGGTCACTTTAGAATGTTGATTTTGATGGGCATTTTGTTACACTGCACTTCAGCTCACAACATTCTTTCTCTCAGGTCTTGTTTCACTCTCCCAGCACTCTATCCAGCTGAGAGTGGACATGATGTAAACAGATCATTACTAGCTACGCAGGGTGCTCAATACATGTGTAAGCTGTCACCCATGTAAACTGATAAAATGAAAACACACACACGCCCCACCTACTAAATACAAGTCCTCCCCTAAATACAAAATCATGAACCAAAGATTTTATCTGTAAGAAGAATTTTACCTGACAGTAAAACTAAAGTCTGAACCATCACTGTGTACAAATTGGTTCATTGTGTTTGCATCTACACTTTCAAATTTGATGTAAATTTAGATGTTTTTTATCATGTAAGTAGCCATGTTTGTTTTTAGCAATCAGTCACTTGAAATTAAAAAAAAACTTAACTATTACATCTTTTGTTTAAAGATAAGTTGATATTATATATGTAAGATGTGCCAATTTCAAAATGTACAGTTACCAGTAAAACATAAATCTTCAACATGGCACTTAAGATGATTGGCAAAAGGTGCTTTTGGAAGTTTGTTTTTATTAATGTGCATATGAGGATCTAAATTCGCAGTGGAAGGGAGGGGAAGGGGCTTTGTTCTCACACTTTCAAACTGCACACATAATTTAAATCTTTCTCCTAACAATAGACATGGAAGTTCATTGCATATCATGTATTGGTCATTTCAACCTGAGGACGTGAACCATCACTCCCTGATTGTAAATGAAAACATTTGTGTTTGATTGGTTACATATAAGGTACTTTAATCATTTTACGAGAATTTTAAAAGTAACATTATTAGCATCTAACAAAAGTGGGTGCAGGGACGGTACGTGGACATCACTCTGTTGAGACACGTCCATATGACAGCTTAAGGAATCTTTGGGGTGAAAGAACAGATACACCTCGGTGACATCCTGAGTAAAGAGGACATGGCAGAGGTAAGTCATGATAAGGATTAGTATGCAGACTGAAACGAAAGTCATCTCCGAGAATGGTAATTTGGCAGATGTGGAGTCGACCACGACCTCCCGGCTATGAATCAACGATCATAAATGTCATTATTGGGGGGGGGGTCGTCCAACCTTTGGGCTCACACTTCAAATATGTTAATTGGGTCCCTGACCATCAACATCTTAAAAATTTGGTACTGACTTCGTTTGTTGATATGCTGTCTAAGGATGTCATGCTTCTATGTAGTCATTGCATTGCTAAAAGAAAATATTTGAAAAAATATGCTGTAGGATGATAAAAAAAATCAACTATTACATCTTTTGTTTATAAGTTGATATTATATATGTAAGATGTGCCAGTACAGTTAAGTTAAAACATACATCTTCAACATGGCAATTGAAATGATTGGCAAAAGGTGCTTTTGGAAGCTTGTTTTTATTAATGTACATATGAGGATCTAGATTCGCAGGGGAGGGGAGGGGCCTTTGTTCTCACTTCAAACTGCACACATACCTTAAATCTCATCACTAACAATAGACATGGAAGTTCATTGCGTATCATGTATATGCAAAGCATATACTGATTTGGTCATTGAGTGAAACGTCGCTCCCTGATTGTAAATTATTGGTTACTCCCAATTACTAATAATACTGCTTCCTATAGTATTTGAAAATACAGGCATATTGCCTTACTGATAGACCACAAATGTGATATTATCTAAGGGCACTTTGTACTTATAATTTTTTTACTGTACCAGCACAAGACAATCACTTTTGAATACCATTCAAATGAGAAATGTTAAGAATTGTGATAAATTTTAGTCACCCCGGATAAGTTAGTTAGATCGACTCAATTTACAAGGTACTAGTTTGCACACAGTGTAGAGTACGTTATGATTTTCTTGGGAGCGGTCGGTTTTGTTAGCAGGTGTTCTGGGTGTTCTTGCAGAAATAGTACTTATATACTTTGTACTAAGTACACTAGTACTTAATATTGGTATGTAAACTTCCGAAAGAAAATATCAATATAAATTTTATTGTGAAACAAACATGTCCAAAGAAATACCAAAGTTGGCTGCAAGTAAGTAGGTGTTCATAAAACACTCACTGATCTAGTGACGTTGTGTGGCTGTTACGTAATGCGTATTTTTTGTAAACACAATAACAAAATTTTTGTTGGTGTTTTTATATGATCTTATATGTATAACTTTTCATTAAACCAAGAATGCACATCAAGTATGTGGCACAACTATAAAAATAAATTAGTATCAATTTTATTCTGAGTTAAAAGTGATCTGGCCTACATTTAGCCTAGAATGTGGTATAACATGTATGTCCCGACCGCCATCTTGGTAGCCATCTTGGATTTCGGAAGGAACCAATGATCTGGGAGCGTGGTTCCCGATATTTTTGGAATCCGCATACCCCAAAACCCATGTATACAAAGTTTTATGCTTTCTGCCAGATGTGAACATGTTAATCACATATCCGCCCCACTACGTCACATTTTGCGTCAATGTAAAAGTTCTTTGATTTACATAAATTGTCTAGGTCTATGTCATTCCTGTTTCAGTGTGCCCTCCCGGCCGTTATGGAGACATCTGTCAGTCCTCATGCTACTGTCCTGGCACCAGAGAGTGCAGAAAGTCAGACGGCGTGTGTCTCGGCTGTCATCCGGGGTGGAGTGGGACAGAGTGTGGGGATGGTGGGTAGCAAACCAAAGTCAGTCGTGTATGTTTGTATGTGCGAAGTCGTAATAATGATGTAATACATTCTGTGTGTTAGGTAGGTCCACTGATGATAGTTCTAGAAACCCCTAGAGACACCTTTCATGTATGACAGTTGCATTGGTATATTTGCTTGAGGCTTCTTATTTGGGACCTCTTCTCAAACAACAACGGTTTATCCATTTCCTTACAGCAATCGTTTGACAAGGTCCAACTCTGCTATCAAATTAGTTCTAAAATACACAAATATGATAGCTGTAAATTTGTATCCAGTCAATGCTGATTTACTAAATGCTGGTGAATATTTCTAGTATGTGAGAAAGGCAAATACGGCTTCCGCTGCACCACCACCTGTCCACCCGGCTGCCGTGACAACAACTGTGACCGGATCCTGGGCTACTCTCTGGACGGATGTGACTCTGTAGCTGTAAGAGTTATGTAACATTAGACAATATGTAACTGTATGTTCATGATTTAACTTGCGATTAAGGTTATAAAAGTCTATTGGTGCACAGAACAAGCAAAAACCTGTAGCTGTGTCTTATTCATGTAAATCTTATAAATAAAAAGAAATAAATACTCTACTCATTAGCACATTCACTCATAGTGCATACAACATATGACTTTCTCTTTCATCATGCTTATCACCAAATGTTATGTTTTCCAGCGTGACCACCCGTCACCCAGAACCCGTCCGGCCGCTGCCCGTTCTGTGACCACTGTCTGGATGGTGAGTGTGTCGGGAACGGCACCGACTGTTACTACAAGTGTCCCAGCAACTGGCAGGGGGACAAGTGTAAAGGTGGGTGAGTTTTATAATTTGGAGACTAGTGTAAAGGTACATTTACATGTTCTAGAGCCGATAGACATTTTACTGCCACAAACATGTATCCAACATAGCTGTAGTAATGCATTTTTCTGCTGTAGCCTGTGCCCGCACAAGATGGGGAGACAAGTGCCAGTATGAATGCAGAACAACCACGGCCAACTGCTTGTACTGTGACAGGGTCACGGGACAGTGTGAACAGTGCTCCTCGGGATACCACAGTGTTAACTGCACCCAGTGCTCACAGAACTGTTTGAATGGTGATTGCGAGATGGACACTGGTGCATGCTATAGCTGTAAGGACGGATTCTATGGAGCTCAATGTGAGAAGAATTGTCCCATGAATTGTGGCACACTGGCATGTAACAGAACATCAGGGCATTGCGATGTTTGTAAAGATGGATTCTATGGAGAGAAATGCACCAATGAATGTGGTCAGTGTTTGGAAGGTAGATGTAATTTTGTTACTGGACACTGTACATCTTGTAAAAATGGGTACTATGGTGATCATTGTAACAAAACATGCCTTCGGTATTGTGCAACCGTTGTGTGATAAATTTGATGGAACATGCATTTCTTGTGAGGCAGGATACTATGGACAGTATTGTACTAATCTCTGTGGTCACTGTCTGTCTGTCAGCTGTAATGTTGAAACCGGTGAATGTGATCCGTGTCTCCCTGGCTATTTTGGTGTTACATGTGATCAAACGTGTCCCGACCATTGTACTAACTCTACATGTAACAAATCTAAAGGGACTTGCGCCTCTTGTAAGGATGGATATTTTGGAAACTATTGTAACAAGACTTGTGGTCATTGTGTTGCAGGAAGATGTGAGCAAGAAGATGGTCACTGTGCTGCCTGCACCATTGGATACTATGGAGATGGCTGCACCATCAACTGTCCTCAAAACTGTCATGGAATCTGCAACAAAGCATCCGGGAACTGTAGCTCGTGCAAAGATGGATACCACGGAAGCAATTGTGAATCGAGCTGTGGTGCGTGTCAATCAGAAACCTGTAATCAAACAAACGGAGCCGGGATTCTACGGAGATCAGTGCGAAGTCAGGTCCTCTGAGTTTTGTGTCAGTAAAACGTGTAACCAGACAACAGGTGCCTGTGGTGATGGAGGATGTAGCGGGCACCATGGGGAAAGGTGTGATATAGAATGCCCCATGTTCTGTGGGGATGAAGGCTGTGACCAAATGCATGGAAAGTGTATAGGTAAGTGTTAATTGTGTTTAAAACATCATTCACAAACATAAATAAAACCTTAAGATTCAATAAACTACTGAAACAGTGATATAATAATAGCATGTGTTATTAGGTGACTGCCAGCGTGGTTACTATGGCGACTACTGCGACACCGCCTGTGACAGGTGCTCTGATGGAGTGTGCGGTTCCCATGGTTACTGTCTGTGTGGGTGTGTGGACGGGTGGCAAGGTCTGCTCTGTGACAGAGGTACTCGTACTATTTATAAGATTAATGAATCATAACTATAGTTATTACAGTATAGATGTATTAACTCGAACTTTCTTGTCAAACAAGAATAACATAATTAGATTTCACAGTCAATGTTGTCGATAACATTCTCTTGAGATCAATTGTGTAACTTGTTTTAATGGAAAAGGAACTTGCATTGTAGTAAAACACCAGAACAGGTGCTTACTATCAGTGAATGTTAATTCAATAGTCCTTTATACAGCCGTTCCAGCCGTCACAGGCCCCAGCAGTTACGTTCCTGCTGCTGTTGACGGTCCCAGCAGCCACGTCCAGCTGACCGTCGGTCTGGCCGTACTCGCAGTTTGTCTCCTGGTGGTTGCAGGATTTCTACTGTACCATTACATAAAACAAAGGACAGTAAATAAGCAACTTGCAGAGCATTTGCGTACTCACTCTTCCACTGCAAACAATCACACAGACCGTGACTCAGTGGATGCAAAACACGCACAGACCAATGCTGTTGCCATGGAGACGGTATCCAAGGAGTATGAGGCCATAGACACACGTGACATCGACCTGACACCCACGATCTATGATGAGGTGAACACCTGTCAGTATGAGAACGTGGGGTAGAGATAGACAGATCTGAAGAGGTGTAAGTATACACTACTTAAAATACCGATTTTCAATCCCATTGGCTAACGATTATAACAGTTCTAGAAAGTTAATTATTTCTAGACTAAATATGGTTTGCGATATTCACATTGTAATTTTGAACTGAATGAATGCTCATATTTAGAAATGCTTCTTGTGGGTAGTCCGTACTGCATTGGTGTTTAAGATCTTTTAATTTTAATCTACACGTAAGCTTTTATAAAAACTGTTCAACGTAAATGCCCATGTTGACAGTGCATTGTGGACTAGAGGCTTGGAGTGAAGTGTTTACCCTTTTTAAGAAAAACACATCCAGCACACATTTCACAGCGAGGATAAAAATGACAATGTCAATATATGTTTGGCAAACAAAATTCAAGGGAGTTGTCAAAAATGTACTCTACTTTTTCGTTAAAATAGATTCATTAAAGCCGGTGGACTATTTTACAAGCGTGGTGTTATAGGATGGACCTATCCTCATCTGACAATATATCTGCCTCGTCTTTGGTCTGTGTTCAACTTTACACACATAACCACGGTTCCTTAAAAAAGATCGTCAGATTGTCTGTTTTTTGCACTTACACTCATACGAATAATAAAACAACACTTTAACATCATGTTCTTTATTTGGAAAATTCACGACTTCATCATGAAACTATAATTCAGTTAATAAATACAAGGGAGGAATTCTGCGCCCGCAGTACTGGCAAATTATAGAATTCCGTTGTAAATCTTATATTATGTTAAACAGATACACTCTATTGATGTCCGCGACATTAGAGGTTTTCAAATAACACTTCTGCAGTCAATACAGCCAGGACAAACATGATGAAAAGGGTTCGTTTTGTTGTATGCAAATCTCATGACTTCTGTTGATCTGATGCGAGCTTCTTTATTTGCAAGAACTTTTTTCCCTCTCACGCATAGTTTTTTTATTGATTCAGTGAATCAGACTTAAACAAAAAATGTGAATTATTTGTCAACTAGGTATATATTTTCTATTCGCAAACTTCCTTCTTGAATACGTTATTTGAGAAGTTAACAGGTTTTCACTGCACATTTCGCGGGTAATGGAATTGATATGCAGGATAGGGTTGTAACTTACACGAATCAACATCTGTTTTCATGGTTTACTTGTGAACATTGCGACATGTGGATATATATGTTTGTGCTATTTTGGTTGGAGTACGGACTGCAGCCTTCTCACGGTATAGGTATGTTAGTTGACTTGTATCACTAATACTAAATGTAGATAAACTCACCGAGTACGTGGACTTTAATGACATGTATGAAATGCTTATATGTAAGCACAAAATACAGTCAAATGACAATTGCTTTTTGCTAGCAAAAAACGATTTATATACCTGTTGCTGTTACAGATGTGACGGACCCCCAGTACATGGGCTGCTACAACTCGCAGGCGATGACCGTGAGACGCAATGACCGGGCGTTCGGCAGCGTGACGGCGTGTATACAGAACTGTGGGAACAGGACATACGATATAATAGGAGTTCAGTACACGTATGCTGGGTTACAGGTATCTATAGTATAAGACGTATACGCCATTCGATAGGCGTCGGTTAACAACGATGACCATATATGTCTTTACATTCCCAAGACACTGCAATGCGTGCAAACACTGTACATGTTACTTTATTACTGTATATATTACAGGCATTACAGTACACGTACTTCTTGTTGCAAAACCTCATCTGTAGGAAATGTGTAATTGTAAACCCGTCAAAGTCATTTTATCTGCTTTGTTTGTTTAGTGGTGAATTACTGTAATGCATGCATAATTGTTTAATACTTTACATAGTCGAGTGCACACAAGTAAGGAACGTGTACAATGTAAACTTAATTCACAATGTTATAGTCTGGCTCTGTTACTGTGGAGACTCCTACGCCACCCAGGGCGCAGCACTGAACTGCTACAATAATCTGATGGTGAAATGTTCTGACAGTGGCTATCAGTGTCTACAAAAGGTGGTTTTTCATGGAATTTACTCTGATATTATCTAAATAATAAATGTTCTTTGTAAAAATAGATCTACATATTTCTTCAATCACAAGACTGATTTTTTACCTTCTTATTTACAGTTCAGGACAAATGTCTATGTCCATCATCAGAATCTCCCACTGCGCATGTCAGTCGGAGCGACTTCCATTGTCATAATGGAGTAGTACACGTGTGAGAGTTGGTGGCCCTCCTTATCCCAATTCATGACATCTTTGTTCATCCTTATGTTTATTCCTCCCTTGATGGTGCGAGTCTTATAATCCCCTACCCTGTCCACGATCATTGCTCGTTCCCAGTGAATCTCAGGTTTGTCTTTATTGACATGGTCTGTTATTGCACTTTTGTTAACCTCTATCATGGGCTTCGTTCCTTGATAAGACGCAAAGAAACGTTGTTATTGACGTTTGTGAAACTCAACATCTTTCAAAGTTGTTCAATATTTTACATGTTCAATCAACCGAACGCAATTTCCTACCAGTGTCACCTATGTAGCACTTTCGTTGCAGCCTTTGCATGGTATTTTATATACCACCCTCACGTTTATCGATTCAGGCTGCTTTGTCCTTTGGATGCACTAGAGCGTTCCGTATGGTCTGCAACGGTTTCATTGCCGTCGAGACCAGGTGTGTTTGTTGAGTATCCTGGGACACCCCTTCAGCAACTCATTTTGACATACGGAAGTATCACAAAGACCACGCCAACCGGCGGTCTTCTTCCTTTCCTGTTCTTTTTCCTTCTTATCTACTTTGTTGATCTGTT
>JAGTTF010005854.1:19601-35574 GCA_019095985.1 Streblospio benedicti
TCCTGTTATTTGGTTGTGTGTGTAAAGTGACGTTGTAAACAGACCAAAGAAACAGGCAGATATATTGTCAGATGAGGATAGGTCCACCCTATAACACCATGCTTTTAAAATAGTCCACCCGCTTTAATGAATCTATTTCAAAGAAAAAGTAGATTACATTTTGACAACTCTGCTGAATTTTGTTTGCCAAACATATATTTACATTGTCATTTTTATCCTCGCTGTGGAACGTGTGTTGGGTGTGTTTTCCTTAAAAAGGGTAAACACTTCACTCCAAGCCTCTAGTCCGCAATGCACTGTCAATATCAATATGGGTATTTACGTTGAACAGTTTTTATAAAAGCTTACACGTAGATTCAAATTAAAATAGATTGCACACCAATGCATTACGGAGTACCCCCATGAAGCGTTCTTAAATATGAGCATTCATTCAGTTCAAAATTACAACGTGAATATCGCAAACCATATTTAGAAATAATTAACTTTCTAGAACTGTTATCATCGTGAGCCAATGGGATTGAAAATGGGTACTTTAAGTAGTGTACACTGACACATCTTCAGAAATGAAAATGCCATTTACATAAAAATAGAAAATAAGAACATATTTGCTTTTGATTCTAATTTATTTTCTATCTATTTTGAGATGACAACATAGCATTCAAGATTGCATAATCTGCACTCGAATGTTTTGTTGGCCAGTCGTTAGAACTACAATGTATCTTTAATATCAAATAAATATTGTACCAAAGACAGAAGAATATAGTTCGTGTTTACACAACACATCCTCAACTAATAATGAAGAATTAATGTACAAGTACAAAGAAGTTATGTGAAAACTACATGACAATCATATTGTAGGTTAATCCTTTAATACAAAGGCAATACAAGCAATATGTATCTTTAAGTTGCTTGTTTTTCTCTCCTTACACTGTCTCTGTCAATCTCTACCCCACGTTCTCATACTGACAGGTGTTCACCTCATCATAGATCGTGGGCGTCAGGTCGATGTCACGTGAGTCTATGGCCTCATACTCCTTGGATACCGTCTCCATGGCAACAGCATTGGTCTGTGCATGATTTGCATCCACTGAGTCACGGTCTGTGTGATTGTTTGCAGTGGAAGAGTGAGTACGCAAATGCTCTGCAAGTTGCTTATTCACTGCTCTTTGTTTTATGTAGTGGTACAGTAGAAATCCTGCAACCACCAGGAGACAGACTGCAGTAGTACGAAAGACCGGCGGTCACCGATGGACGTGGCTGGCTGGGGCCATCACAGCAGGAACGTGACTGCTGGGGCTGGAACGGCTGGAACGGCTGTAAACTATTGACATTAACATTCACTGTAGTAGACATATTTTATGGTGTTTTACTACAATGCAAGTTCCTTTTCCATTAAAACAATTAAACACAATTTTATCTCAAGTTAATGTTATCGACAACATTGGCTGTGAAAATCTAATTATGTTATTCATATTTGAATAGAAAGTTCGAGAAGTTAATACATCTATACTGTAATAACTATAGTTATGATTCATTAATCTTAGAAATAGTACGAGTACCTCTGTCACAGAGCAGACCTTGCCACCCGTCCACACACCCATACAGACAGTAACCATGGGAACCACACGCTCCATCAGAGCATCTGTCACAGGCGGTGTCGCAGTAGTCTCCATAGTAACCAGGCTGGCAGTCACCTAAAACAATATTGTTGTTATGTTATTGTTTCAGTAGTTTATTGAATCTTAAGGTTTTATTTATGTTTGGAAATGCTGTTTCAAACACAATGAACACTCACCTATACACTTTCCATGCATTTGGTCACAGCCTTCATCCCCACAGAACATGGGGCATTCTTTATCACACCTTTCCCCATGGTGCCCGGCCGTACATCCTCCATCACCACAGTTGCCTGTTGTCTGGTTACATGTTTTACTGACACAAAACTCGGAGCACCTGATTGGCACTGAGCTCCATAGAATCCTGGCTTACAGAGAGAACATGCTCCGTTTGTTTGATTACAGGTTTGTGATTGACACGCACCACAGCTAGATTCACATTTGCTCCCATAGTATCCGTCTTTGCACGAGTCACAGTTCCCCGACATCTTGTCACAGCTTCCATCACAGTTCTGAGGACACTCAATAGTACAACCATCGCCCGTAGTATCCGCTGATGCAGGCGTCGCAGTGACCCGAGTCGTGCTCACATCTTCCTGCAGTATAGATATTTGTAGAAATTAATCTATGTGATACATATCATGAAATCGACACTTGTAATAAATCTAATAATTGTAACCTCTACTTGATGTAAACGTGAATACCTTCAGAGCATTTTCCACATGTCATGTTGCAGTAAGGCCCATAGAATCCACTTGGACAGGCTTCACACAGTCCTGACGTCTTATCACAGACGTTGGTTTTGCAGTTTGTTGGACATTCTTGTCACAGCGTATCCCATAGTAACCATCCTGGCATGCAGCACACTCTCCTGTTGTTCTGTCACAGTCTCCACCTTCAGACATGTCCACATGTCTTCTTGCAGTGCTCCGCCATAGTAATCCTTCCACTGCACAGGCGTCTCCAGCTGTCCTGCTCACACTTCTCACAGCCTCCATTCAAACAGTTTTGTGGCCACTGGGTGCAGTGGGACACATAGTAATCGACATCCTGGCATATGCTCACACCCCCTGCTCACATGTCCCTGTTATTGACAACATTTTGGTAACATTTTTCTGCATCCATATGGCACTTTGAATCCATCTTGAATGGACACAGGCTATAGCAAAAAAAATGCATTAATGCTATCATATGCATGATTGCAGTTGTACAATGCCTATCACCATTCTAGTATATAGTAAATGCCAGTCTTACACTTCCCATTTTGTTGTCATAATGATCCACCCACCTTATACACTTGTCCCCTGCCAGTTTAACACTTGTAGTAACAGTCGGTGCCGTTCCCGACACACTCTGTTCAGACAGTGGTCACAGAATCATTTGTTCTTATTTTTTGTTTATCTTGTTAAATGGGCCACATTGAGTAAAGCATGTCCCCCAAAACTCATATGTTGAATGCACATTTGCGAATGTTCAACAGTTATGAGTTTAATGTATCTTAATATTATATTATTGTATGAAGTTTATTTTAAGCAGTAGCAACTTTACACATTGTTTTTTACAGTATACTGGGATTTATTTCTATCATAACAATATGCACGTTGAACATGCACCTATATTTTTGAATCACAGAATATAACTTAATATTACACATCCATTTCCATTGTCACATCCGTCCAGACAGTATGCCCAGCACCTGGTCACAGTTGTTGTTGCGGCAGCTGCGGTGGCGTTAATAATTAAAGCCATGATTTGCCTTTCTCATGAAGTGGTGGAGAAAATGTGGAAATGTTATAAACAGTTGATATTGAATCAATGAAATGTGAACTGGTCATCAAATTTACCGCTGCCATATATGGTTGCATGGTTAGAAATGAGTTTGATAGTTCCCACCACTCATGTCAGTGGTTGTTGTATATTTACAAACCCCAGTTTAAAGTGAAATAAGAAGTTGAAACAGTGAATAAGGACCTCTTAAAAGTCATTCTCAACATTACGGGTACTTTGTAGGATTTATCAATGCAAATACCATGCATGGAAGATGTCTTGACGTCTTGCTAGAGTTGTTCCGGAATCATGATTATTTACCATTTGTATTAAATACCTAAATATCTCTGTGTTGCTGGAAAATGCGTCTGCCCAACAGTAGCCGGATTGTCAATTTCATCATCGACTTGTAGAATCACATTGTCATGTTTCAATCAAGATGTTTGCAGAACACTGGAGACTTATTTTCTACACAAGACCATTGATTTGGAGAAATATTCAATTTATTAGTGGTGCAGACGCTAAACATATGCAACTTGTCCCAGTCAGTAGCGCATTTGCCAGTACAAGGTCCAACAGTTTCCCAACTCTCGCATTATTTTGCATGGGAATTTAAGGTTCTTTCAGGTGTCTCCAAATTTGCCTATGCATACCACAAAAATTTAACATAGTTTGTATTATCATAGTGAATCTAAAGTCATCAATTTTCAGTTTTCGTATCTAAATGTACCACGGTATAAAAAATAGAATGGTAGTGTAGTTGAATGCTCCGTTGTTTTTAGAACATCCCCACTATTCAATACATGTCATTACTAATTAAACATGTATTATTTCTTATTAAATAGAAATAACACATTACAAACATGTATGGCTATAACCTTTGGTTTCACCACCATCTCCACACTCTGTCCCACTCCACCCCGGCGGACAGCCGAGACACGCGCCGTCTGACTTCCTGCACTCTCTGGTGCTTCCCTCACAGATATTACACGGGAACTGACAGGTGTCTCCACGCCGGCCGGGAGGGCACACTGCAAGCACGATTTATCATAGAGCATGCAAACATTAAGATTCAACATTTGTATATATGGAAAAAATTCTGGGATAATGTTGTTGTACACTGTGAATGTGCAAACAGTTACCCAAAACGCACAACTAGTTGAATTTATCCAAACGGCGGAATGTGTCAATCAATTGTGTTATGTGTACAATGCCTTTTTATTATAATTCCATTTACAAGGTAGCTATTTATTGATCAATTTATCACCTCTATAAACACTGATGGTGTCTGTAGCTCCACATCCATTGGTCGGTTCAGCAGAACATCTCACGCATCTGATGATTGTAGCAGTTCAGTGATGCGCCCTGGGTGGCGTAGGAAGTCTCCACAGTAACAGTGGCCAGACTGGAAATAGCATTACCATGTTAACGTTGCATAGCAGTTTAAAATACCACAATTCCACAGGAAAAATAATAAATGTAGTCTTTATATTATATGTCTTAGTGAATATTAGATAATGTAAGGTAAATGTATATCATTTTTACAAGTATTTATGCATGAATCGTTCGTTTGTAGGTTTAGCAAATCCCGGGGACCAATTCATACTACATTTAATTCATAGACATAACATACATAATTAAATATTTTAATCAGGATAATATTATCCTGTTTAAAATATATAATTATGTATGTATGTCTATCAAATCCAGGATAAATGAACCTCCATCAAACTACATTTAATCCATGTTTGGTATGACCTTTACTGATAATATTCTTAGATCCAAACCTGTAATCCAGCGTATGTGTACTGGGTTCTTGTTCCATCATAATTCCTGTCCCCACAGTCAATCTATACACGCCGTCACGCTGCCGTACGCATCGTGACAATGGTCTCACGGTCATCACCTTGGAGTCATGCCAAAAAGGGTTGTTGTAGCAGCCCATGTACTGGGGGTCCGTCACATCTGTAAATCATCCATTACCTTTATTTGGCTATACATTATTCATTACTCTGATTACTTAAATTTTTCATTTTAGTTGTTAATCGTAACTGCTTCATACGTTGAATTGTAATGTTTCGTTTTCGATTGTTAGTAATTTCATGATAAAAACACACTGAGCAAACTGAGTACATAATGAGCCCACAAAGAGAGCCATGCTGTATTCATCATTCTTTGGTAATTACCTATTCCATATGTTAATCCCAAGGCCATGAGCACGCACAATCCATTTATAAACATACACATTTTGATCGTTGTTGCATCTATATAATTCGCCACAATCGAACCAATGTCTATAACCGTTATCAAGTTATCAGTGCATTTTGCAATAATATGGAATCATTTCAATCAGGAAGTTCTCGAGAAAAACATAATATGCAAACATCAGCAAACACTCACCTGTATAATGTAGACTAAATACAGTTTGTCTTCTTAACGAAGGATCCGTCGTGGTTTCAATGTTTGCATGTTTGACAAAAAATTGTGTGCGGAAAATAGAATGTGTGTTTTGTTAAACTGGTGTTCACTACGCCCAGAATAGAATATATGCATATGCCCAATTCTATGCATATACTTTAAACTTTGTAAATAAATAATGTGGCTGACATCGATATCCAAGATGCACTAATTATTTCTTTTATTATAAAACAGCTCCAATACCAAGTTGAGCACTGTAATGAACACTGCCAGTGTCTATTATAATATTTATAGTCATACACAGTCTATTTGCCAAACACCACAACACATGTTCGTACGACCTGCTGTTCTCTAGGTGCCAATATTCGCCAGATATTGTATCCATGGCAACAGCATCAGTATGCTTTTGTTCGCGTTCCGTGGATACATCTTTGGTGTGCACATGCTGTTTCCGTGGATACACTGTTCATGCCGCTGCCTGCACCTCCAAGCTGAGTCACTGACCAGTGACCATAGGACAGGCTTCCTGCTGTACCCACCACGTCATCCGGTCCTTTGGTCACTGGTCTGTGGTGGAACAGCAGCAACCATGACCAGGACACAAACCTCGGGCCCAGGACAGTCAGCCCAATGGTCAACTGCTCGTGGCCGCTTAGACCAGTGGTGATGCCAGAATGTTGAGACGCCGCTGACACTGCGCCACCCTCATCACCATGTTCATTCTCGATGTTAGTGCAGTCGGATATGAGATGTATGGTGAATTGTTAAATGAAAGTTTGCTAGATAAGGACAAAAGTTAATCTTTAATCATTTTTTCAAAAGAAAGCTATTATTTTTCTTTCCCAACATGTAATATTGTTCATGGGTTCAGGGGGTTGATCTTTTACAATTATGAGAAATCGAACATGTGTACAAAAGAATTACAAGCTCAAAGATTACATTGAAATCAATGGGACATTAGAACGTCAATGCAAACAAATTGATAGAATTTATACTAGAAAGTTAAAAAAATTCAATAACTATACTTAATGGAAAGCTGACAGGTCAGAGATTAGTCTTAATAACAAAAATGCAAATGCGTTGGGGCCGTTACGGGGCTACATCTGATTAAAAGTGACTTCAAACTAAAATTCACAAATATGGAAACCAAAAAAGTATGCATTTCTGTCAAAATGTATTGCAAGGACTGCATGATAGGTGTACACATTCTGGTTATTCCCTACATGTCTGAATAACCAATCCATACTATATACATTTGTTGTATGTAAAACCGCATCCCGTGTAAAGATGCATCTTTACACGGACGCACTTTTACACGGGTACTCACCCGTGTAAATCTGGTATTATCGCCTGTAGTGTGTAGCATTGTCTCCCATTTAATTTTTCAAATTTAATTGGTTTGGCAAAGGTATATGATCACATTATCAAATATTCAATAAATGTGGTAATTTTAACTGGTCGGTTACTTTAATTTCCAGTATATAACAAAACGATTCAATATTACACGGGTGTATGGGGATTATCATGAAAATATGCACTTTTACACGTGTAAATGTGAATCCTTAGTTTGGGATGGGGTTTTACATATCTAAAAGTGCATCCTAAATTTTGGGATGCGTTTTTACACATGTAAAATCGTATCCCAAAATAAGGATTCACTTTTACATATGTAAAGATGCATCTTTACACGGGATGCCGTTTTACATGCAACATACATTTATATTCTATCTTATACTAATTTATTCTCATCAGGCCCCAATTAATCCTCATTTTGACAGTGCGTGGCTGTAAAATCGAGAACACAATCATGCATTAGTTTCTTGAATGGACTGTATATCCATTAATAAAGCACCTATTTCCCTAAATGATATACAAACGTGAAGCTCTTAAAGTTAACATTATCATTCTACCACCAATTCTACAAAAATCATTCATTAACAATTGATTCTATATAAAAACATGAATATTAGCGGTAAGAAGCTGCACTGATGATTTTCACGTTGTGTTTGACAGTCAAATCCAACGTCGGGTGATTGCATAATTCACTCAGTATGGTTCCCAATCCCATAAGACTAATTAAGCTACAAGATCAAAAGTTTGTGATTTCTTGATGATCAAGAATCCTAATCTGTAATGCTTGCGTGCACATTACGTACAGCGTTAGACGTAAGCCTTCACAATATAAACGTTAGACGTTATTTGACGTCATTTCATATGATATGACGTATATGTAGATAAACAACAGTATTGTCAGTATCAACAAACCAGTAAAAATGTTTTTTAATTAATATTTTTGTTGGACAAGTATTGCTCGTCTATATGTATGGTATGTATTTTAGTCGTTAAGGGTGCAGTATCCGTTGTAGGTTAAGAAACTATCATATGATGTGAGCAGATGACACATTTTATGGAGTTTTTATTCGCGCTCAATGCAAGTACGACAGTAGACTAGATCTACAGACTAATAATATAGATTCATACATGTATGTCCGTTTGAATGTGAGTATCCGAAACCTCGTGTGGAACTTGTAGCTTACATTCTAAACGTCAGGATAATTGTGATCATCGTTGAAATCCACCTTTGCTCCCTTTTGTTGCGGTATGAGACTTGCCAAGTCACTTAAATCTTAATAAATTCACTTAACGTCTTAAGGTCTTAGGTTAAGGCCCTTAACCCAACTTTCCCAAGCCATGACATAAATGAAGTACTTGATCAGAAGAAGATATATCCTATGAATTTTGAAATTTCGCAAAAAATAACAACTTCACTTCTTCAGTTTCTTGTGATTGATATGCGGCCACTATCCTCAGTGAATTTATCAAGTGACTTGGCAAGACTCATACCACAACAATGATCACAATATATCGCACTATATCGTCTGCTCCGCATCTCTATTGATCTCCTATTGTCTACTTACGTACATTTACTTACGTATTTATCCTGTATTGATTGTGTATTGATGTACAATTATATACACTTGCCACGTCACTTGTTTCTTGTTCACTTGACACGTCACTTGTTTCTTGTGTCTTGTTGAATTCTTAATTATTTATCTCTTCAACCACGCCCTAAGAAGGTAAATATTACTATATTATTGCTATTCTAATAATCTCTATTGAAAATAAATGTAATATGTGAAAATTTCTTCTTGTTGAAAGGCGAAAGTTGCCCATCTATTCTAATAATCTCTATTGAAAATAAATGTAATATGTGAGTCGATGTTGATACCCATCTAATTTTCTTCACACAGACACAGTCACAGTTATGGAAGTTAAAACACGTCGCATCAAACCCAAAAAGGCCAAAAGTGCTGCGTGGAAATAGTTCACAATGGAGGGCAATAAAGCAAAATGCCTTGAGTGTAAGTTGACAATTATATATACTGGAGGAACTACAAATATGCTGTATCACCTGAAGCAACACCATAAAGAATTATTTGGCGTGGCTAGTGAGCACACCCCAAAGCAGTCCACCATAAATGAAGTACTTGATCACAAGAAGTTATATCCTATTAAATCTGAAATTTCGCAAAAAATAACAATTTCACAATGGAGATATGCAATCCGTAGATTCTGATGCAAAAATATTTGCCAACATGAATGTATAAAGTTGAACACATTAACCAACTTATTGCAGGCTACATATAAAAGTAAAAAAGCAGAACCACAGATAGGATTAGTTAGGCTCGCAGGGTGATTTAACAACCCACTATTGGACCAGCATTAAGCCTTAACAGTCCATTACTATGAGGATGAGTGTTGTAACAATGTGTGAAATTTTAAAATGGCCTACTGTGGCTACTATCTTTATAGTGCTCTAATAGACCAGGGTGACGGAGGTCTGTGTTGTCAGGATGGGTAAAGATTGTGAGCTACTTGTCCTATGGACATGTATTCTCAGTTACACCAGACACCAATTGGATTCACATGATGTATGTGATTTGGGTTCCCATTGATTTGGTAGCCAATAAAAACAGGGCAAAATTTCAGATGGCTGCTTCGATGTCTTCATTTTTGCAAACATACCTCAACATTATGAACTTTAGCCCACTTACGTACACTCACCTTGCAGGCTCATCGCCGCCGCCGCCGTCGCCGTCGCCACCGATCTGCTGCATTGTTCTCTCTTGCGCCCTCTGCCGTCAGCTGAACGCCTACATCACTCCAGCTGTCTGCGAGAAGTCAGGATTCAGGCAAGTTCAGTTTCACATCAAATATTTTCTTGGTAGATTTTTTTTTTTCTTTTAACTTGGTTTCTTGAGTGATATTTAAGTTCAAAATATATGTCCATAACAGTCTACACATATCTCGGGTTTAGTCAATTGGCTGAACAACTAAATCATTCTTTGGCCAATAGAATTTGTTTTTAGCCAAGTTTGAATTCTGTTTGAAATGATGAAGATTTGTTAGACTTTGGAATATTTGTCATAAGTCTCATGACTTAATTGTATATCAATAGTATCCTTATTCTGGGCAGTCTGTCTATCTTCATAGCGCTGTAATAGACCAGTGTGACAGAAGTCTGTGTTGTCAGGATGGGTACAGATTTAGAGCTACTTATCCTGTGGACATGTACATGCATTCTCATTTACACCAGACATCGATTGGATTCACATGATGTTTGTGATTTGGACGTGTAAATATCCTTTTCTATGGACAAATATGATTTTTCTCCTATTCGTGGTCCTTTTTTTTAGACCCCTGTACCAACTGTTGGATGCATAGTCAAAACATTGGTGAGTAAAAGCTGAACATAATAATTTTTTAACAGATGACTTAAAAAGCTTGTTTCCTATGAAGAAATTTTAGTTTTCAATGAAACTTTTTAAGATTATTTTTAACAATAGTATTGCCACTGAGGTCTTGGGCAAAAGTGATTACTACGTATTTTACATGGGATTTTGATACAATATTTACATCATTGCATACAACTGAAATCCTTTAGCAGTTTCACAGTTTCTATGTTTTGGGTCCTTGCCACTGACCACCAAAGCAGAGTCATCTGCATAAAGTAGCCATTTCAGTTTTAAACAGTCTAGTGATGAAGGTGATGTCTACTGTGGTATTTACAAAACGATCTCTGCGTCCATACACTGTGAGTCAACAGACAGGTTTGGTGCTCATGTTTGCCCTGAATTTTGATCGCATTTGTGGTATTTTATTGTTGAAAGTTCATCTCCGCCGCCCATTTTTATATGTAAACAAATATGGCGGCATTTTCAGGGCTTGACACTAGCAACTGCCCATGTGTCCTGGGCTAATAAAACAGGACTCCCAGGGGTACCGGGAAACCGGGCAAAGGCGGAAATTCGGATCCTTAACCGGGAGGTCGGGATCCAACCTTGAATTTCTACTACATGTATTTTCGGAGATAAGGCTTGGTTTTTGAAATATTACAATATTCAATCAGGACAAAGTTCCTAATATCATTGTTTGCATCGCCGCCGCCATTAAAATTATACTCCTTTCATATGCCGGTAAACGGCGCGTCGTCACAGTCACAGCATACAGTTCAACAACACCATATAATCATGATGTCTACTTTGAATGGTTTTCTGTCAAATTAAAACATGATAATGGACGGAGAGTATGTATATACATGTATGGTTAGAACTAGTGCTTGTTTGTTTTTTATATTGATAAATACTGTCATACATGTATACCCATGGGGACGTAAAATCCATGATGGACAATCGAGTTACATCCCTTGCTTTTGAAGTAAACATCACGCACCCTCACCCCCCCCCACCCTCCACCCCTATCCCAAGGGCTTGCCTCAAGTGGGCTTGACCCATAATTTCCTGACTTCTAAATGAGTCGTCCGTACGGGCGACTCATGGTTTAGGGACATGTGATCGACAATATTTGATAAAATTATCTACTCACTTTTCATTCACGTTTGACTCTTGGCATTGCCATTTTGTTTTTTTTACTTTGCATCAAGTGACTGGTACAAATTAAAACAACGTTCGGAGAACAATGTAATTTGCTGCACAATGTTAAGGCCGATATGAAGGGACCAGCTCTAGGCTGGAGTCTGTATTGATATAATTAGTGCAGTTATTTATGGATTTGTCTTGAATTTGAATGCTGATAAATGTATGAACAAACATGAACACCAATACTTTCTGGACGACCTAGAATATTACCGGGACCACCTACATTTTAAGGAAGGACTAGCTACAATTCAGAATTACTGTGCTCTCTGCAATATATGGAATATCAAGACCTGCCAGCTATTCCAAAATTTCTGAATTCTTCCGAAATTTGAACCTGATTCCGATCCTTCTGATGGAACCATGTACATTTCTTAATTCAAGCAAAATGACCAAATATTTTTAAAAATCAGATGTTTTTATCATTCGCCACAACACCTGCGCCGGCACTGGCATCAGTGTATATGTCGGAAGTTAAATTTATGAAGCTTGTTTTTTATCAGGATACATGTTTTCCAACTGAAGGGTTGTCTCTAGATGTAAACACACATTGGAACTCTAAATTTGTTTCCAACTTCAAAATTGTCTCTAGATGTAAATGTACACATTGTTTTAGTTATGAAGTGAAGTAAACAAAACTGATTTCCACTGAATTTATGATTTTTATTGTTTATTATCTTGAGTTATACTTGTACATTTGAACCAATATTTAGAAGCTACCTGAAGCTTTCGGCCATCTTCACATGGCCTTTTTCCCACAGTGCACTAGTCATCACGAGATCGTGGTGCGATGACCTTGTTTATTTATTTTTCTTGACGAGTATCTTTTATTTGCACTTCTTATAATTTCCTTGCAAATTATTCATACATTGCTTCTATTTAGTAGAAGAGGTGAAACCAAAGTCACAAAATTATGGAAAATGTTTACGAACAGTGAAAAATAACAATCACTTATTTTGCACTTACCTTGCTGATATGTCCGAGAATTCTCCACTCTCCACCGCACCTAAGGCCTTTGGACATTCAGTAGATTTGTCGAGGTCTACAACGTTAAAGGGACATGAACAGCAGCCACCTCCTCAGACAATTTGCCTTAATAATTTTATTTTTGTATACTCTTGACATGTTGCACCTAATAACTTCCAATTTTACAATCATAAACACTCGTTTGATAGAAAAATGTAAATAAATTGTTGTCACTTTCCTCTTCTTTCTTGAGCATATTTTTAGCCTTGTCGACAGCTGTTCTGCTAATGCAGGATCTGGTGATGGAGAGTATTTCTTGGGCCGGCCTACAGATCTTCGAGGCTCCTTGGCTTTCAGATTTGCCACTGTTATGTGTTCAGGTGTGGCTTTGGGTGTTTTCTTCATCAATGGCAGTGACCGCTTCTTTTCTTTTGCTATTTTAGGTGTCGTTTTAGAACTTGATGGTGTTGATTTCAGGCTTTCTGATTTCTTCGGCCGCCCTCTGCCTCTTTTAACACTACCGGGTGTTTGTACAGGTGTTTTCATGGGGTTTTTCTTCGTTTCAGCTACTGGCGTTTTCTTTATTTCCTTGAAAGATATCTCTGTGTCTTCTACCTCATCGAATGTTAGGTCACCGGTAATGTTGACCGGTTATAGATTCCATCACATTTCACACACTTAAATAAAGACAGTCCACTTCTTTTATTAGATCATCTCACATTTTCTTTTCCTATAATTTTCTTGTATATTCTAGATCATTGTATTATTCTTATAAAGGAAAACAATCTCCCACTAGGATTATGGTAGCTTGGACGTGTTTAAGTTATGAAGTGAAGTAAACAAAACTGATTTCCACTCAATTTATGGTTTTTATTGTTTATTCAATTTTCTTTAATTCGCACTTCTTATAATTTCCTTGCAAGGAATTTACACATTGCTTCTATTCAGTAGAAAATGTGAAAACCAAAGTCACAAAATTATGGAAAATGTTTATAAACAGTGAAAAATAACAATCACTTATTTTGCACTTACCTCGCTCATTTTTATAAACTTAATTTGTCCCCCCCCCCTCTGTTGTTGGTGGACCACTGTCATTTATGTATTTATGGATGAGTCTGCAATAAACATTTATAAGCGAATAAAATATTTATTTATGTCCAAATCTAGAGACAATGTACTACGACGTGTTTTAGTTATGAAGTGAAGTAAACAAAACTGATTTCCACTGAATTTATGATTTTTATTGTTTATTATCTTGAGTTATACTTGTACATTTGAACCAATATTTAGAAGCTACCTGAAGCTTTCGGCCATCTTCACATGGCCTTTTTCCCACAGTGCACTAGTCATCACGAGATCGTGGTGCGATGACCTTGTTTTTTTAATTTTCTTGTCGAGTATCTGTTATTTGCACTTATAATTTCCTTGCAAGTTATTCATATGTTACTTCTATTCAGTAGAAGACGTGAAACCAAAGTCACAAAATTATGGATCACTTATTTTGCACTTACCTTGCTGATACGTCAGATACTTCATTCTCAACTGCACCTAAGGCCTTTTGGACATTCAGTAGATTTGTCGAGGTCTACAATGTTAATAATCACTGACTGGCTGTCCATGCTAAACTCATCAGTGATCGTAGACGATTCCAATATCGTCCATAGAGACAGGTTGTATATTGGCATTCTTGTCGGCATTATCTGCAACAAACAGACAATATGGCTTATACAGCAACTTCTACAGGTTTTGCCCCATTATCATTATCGACATTATCAAAAGCTCTTTTTTTTAATATGCAGAATTAATAATGTATACATATGAAGGGTTCAATGTCTTGTAACTTTCGTAATTAGATAATAATAATAATATATATATGAACATAAATACACATTTTCTTTTCATATAATTTTCTTGTATATTCTAGATCATTGTATTATTCTTATAAAGGAAAACAATCTCCCACTAGGATTATGGTAGTTTGGACGTGTTTAAGTTATGAAGTGAAGTAAACAAAACTGATTTTCACTGAATTTATGGTTTTTATTATTTATTCAATTTTCTTAACAAGTATCTTTGATTCTCACTACTTATAATTTCCTAGCAAAGAATTTACACATTGCTTCTGTTCAGTAGAAAACTTGAAAACCAAAGTCCCAAAATTATGGAAAATGTTTACAAACAGTGAAAAATAACAATTACTTATTTTGAACTTAGCTGTCTTGAAGGTACGCCGTCGCCCAAGTTCGAACGTTTCTTGCTCTGCAAGCAAAGCAATAAGCATCATAGACTTTTAGGTGAATAATGTCTGGTGTCAGTCTGCAGATCAAATTATATTCTGTTTGTTTTAACATAAAAATGAAACAAATAGTTCATAATGCTTCCAGCAAGCATTGATTGTCCTTGATCTGGAGAGCCAGCCATTAGCCCGCCTGACTCGTGTTGCTGCATTTTACACTTCTAACACCTTAATTTTTCTCATTGCAGTTACCTACTCCTGTTGTTCCTCTACTTTTGCTTGATTTAATCATTATCTTGTTTGTGTTATTTTTAACATGCCTACTTCTTTTATTAGATTATCTCACATTTGCTTTTCCTATAATTTTCTTATATATTCAAGATCATTGTATTATGGTAACTTAGAGGTGTTTGACACTTATGAAGTGAAGTAAACAAAACTGATTTCCACAGAATTAATTATTTTTATTGTAGTTTTTCAACAAGTATCTTCAATTCTCACTTCTTATAATTTCTTTGCAAGGAATCTACAAATTGTTTCAGTAGCAAACGTGAAAACCAAAGTCACAAATTCATGGAAAGTATTTACAGTCAAAAATAACAATTTCATATTTTGCTCTAACCTCAAAGTCAGCACATTGTGAATTATATTATTAAATTATAATATCATCTAGATTATTTGCAAATGTCAAGTCATGAACTTTTTACCTATAACTAACTTCTCTTTTAGAGCATTATTACATAAAA
Source organism: Streblospio benedicti (assembly GCA_019095985.1). Classification (NCBI taxonomy): domain Eukaryota; kingdom Metazoa; phylum Annelida; class Polychaeta; order Spionida; family Spionidae; genus Streblospio; species Streblospio benedicti. The sequence goes on from JAGTTF010005854.1 coordinate 35,287, forward strand.
TAACTTCATCAATGCAAAGAGCGTTAAACTATCTCTGATCAATGGTAATAATGACCATGCGTTTAGTGTAGTATGTAATTTCATGGAACCATCAATGTTAAATGTATTATTTCAAGGAACGTAAAAATAAGCCTTATTCTATTTGTACAGGGCCGTGAAAATAAAAACGGTCCATTTTAACAGTGATATTCTTGCTGGGAACAATTTAGAGGAGAACAATGCACGGAGGTCAATGTTCTTACATTGTTTACAAATTTTATATGTTTATCAATGAGGTTATTTCCATTT
>JAGTTF010005855.1:15435-25671 GCA_019095985.1 Streblospio benedicti
ACATAATTTGTATTGTATCAGTTTATTACGCATAAAATGCATAGTAAAATATCACAGTCCATATCAAAGTTTAGTTAAAAATTAGTTGTAGAGCATATTTTAAAAAATAAGTATATGTTAATACTTATTTAATCTTTGTGAAAGTTTCACACATTCTTTAAGGCATTTTAAACAGATTAATACATTCTCAATCAAATTTGTTGTGAATTCAGGCAAAATCTAACACATTCGGACAGTAACTTACACAGCATTGCCCCCCAAAAAAAAAAAAAGAAGTAAAAGTGGATATTTCTTCAACATAAACATCAATATCCAACTAATACATATCGTACCAGATAAACACCAATTATATTGAATTAACATTGATACCCATTGACTTACTGTAAAACTAGAAATGTGTGCGCACAATTTATTTTGCGAATTTCGTGGTTAGGTGCAAAAACGCAAACTTAAATAGCCAACAAACATCAATAGCCTATGTAAAGTAGGCGCAGGATGGACCAAAATCATAAAATTAGAGTCACTAACTGATTTATAGATGAAAATCGCAAAATTTAAAAGCTACGAAATATTCTAGTTTTACAGTAACCAGATGTGTACCTCTATTTTCAGTGGCCGGCCTGTGTTGGGTGCCGGACACTTGAAGCAGCGACACATGCGTTCCTGGTCATCCGAGTCAGAGTTAATGAACTCCACGCCGTCGGCATCCTTAGGGTACTGAGTGGTACAGTATGTCATGCAGCAAGACAGAGACTGGGTTGGCTGGAAAAATGGTCTCAATTTGTACGCAACACATTTGAATGTTAAACCTCAACATTTACATGCCCAAAACAATGGTTAAAGGTTTAAAATTGGGCCTACAAGTGGGTTTAGACTTACCTGCCACAATGTTGAACCCCCAACCCTGGCACCTTTATGACCTGTTGTATTTTAACATACTTTTGTCATAATCCCCCAAAAATATAGGTTCAAGATAAAGTCCTCCAAATCAGGGTCAGGATTAACCATTTTTAAGATAGCCTGCAGGTGAAAAACCATTAGGACTAAGCCATTAGAATGCCCCCGGACACCTCTATTGACCAGATATTGAGTGCAAGATTTGACAACTCGTCTTTTAAACATCACATAACAGGGCCTGTAATTTTTCATTCAAGTATAGCCCTGGTGTCCAGGACCAGCGGGGTCCACCTATTTTGGATACTTCCCACTCTGCCATCATGACATTTTGGAAAGGAAAATCGTCAGCTCGTATTGACAAGCAAAACCTTATGGAGGATGAGTAACAAGTTTTGAGAACTCGTGCAAACAATTGGATGAGCACTAACAAGTTCGTGTGGTTATTCAAACATTCAAGTATAGAGTCTAGAGTTTTGGTGCAAAGAGGACCAAAAGGGGTCCAATTTCTAGTATAGATCTAATTGTAAAAGAATATTGAATTTTTCCAAAGAGCAAGATATGGGTGTCGACAGTTGCAAAAACTTTATTTTGGACACATCAAACACTAATGATTGTTTGCTCATACATTGTAAGATATATCGTGCAAACAATCATGGACATATAATGCTGTAGTGGATTTAACCATGCATAAGCGCTTGTAGACCTAGACTACTAAGACTAGCATTTTATAAGTTTAGATCTGACTAGATCTAGTCTGTTCTATGAAACTTTGTTCAAATATATAATAAAACATTCATATTAGAAATATGCAGGCCTATGAGCCTAAATCCTGTAGGTCTGCATTCAATATTGTGTAGGCCTAGATCTCTATATGAGCTGGTCTATAAGATCTAGTACATTGCACTAGCTACGAGTATGCCAGTATGGCTATGAATCAGTATGATAGATCGATCTACTTACAAACTTCATAATTACGATAAGAAATGTTTTAAATCCGTCTGGAAACCCCATTGCATTGGCATTGTCATCAACCTAGATCTTTTGTTTCAAGGTTTCAAGTAAATGTAAATTTAAGAAAAAAATGTTAAAATTCCCAATAAGTGGATGGATAGTCTGCGTACCTTGACCAGTGTGAGGGTTCTCGGGTTGAGGGTGAGGCAGGCAAGACGATGCCAGTGGAGTGGTCTCTTGGGCAGATCTGTCAGATCGGTGTTCTGCGGCACCTCTTTCCCATCAAAAAAGCACCGTTCTTCGCCCAGACTGCCGTGAAAGGTCAGGCAAGCGGTACACAACGCCAGCAGCAGCACATAGTCATAGCGCAACATTATTTTTTCTGTATTTCAGCAAGAACTGTCGTCGAAAAAAGACCCTACAAGAACTTCACAAAGTACTCATATTTTAAGTAGTCACAAAGTACTGTTTCGGGGAATTATTGATTATATTCACTGTCTACGTCAAACCAGAGATAGTTTAACGAGATACGCAACACGTCCATATCTGCGTTCCCGGCAGGTGCGCGCAGGTGCCCGAGAGAGGATGGTCAACAAACGCCGTTGTGTACAAATTAATAGGAAATTGGCGGGATTTGACGTGATATATTTGTATTTTATGATTAGAAATATAAATAACTATGAATGAGAAGTCATTCATAATACTATGATCTACAAAATATAGACCATTTCTGGGCGCTGACATCCCCGAAAAAAAACTGTACAGGAACATTTACAAACCAAAGTCATGTGTATTCCTGCCGAACAGTGACTGTTATATATGGCGATGCATGTGATATTGATGTTCAGAATAAACTATTTAGTCAAAACGAGTACCTAGATATATATATGAATGGAATTGCATATTATTGCAGATTATCTATATATTAAAATTATATACTAGCATTTATACGACAATGGTGTGGTGATGTTTTTTGGTCAACTGCTACTGCCAGTGATATGATCGGCAGTGTAACAAAGGTTTACTGACAAGTTAACAAATCATCACTTAAAATTCTATGCTGATTCTTATTCTCACACTTTCAGCTCATATTTTACATTTGGAAAGAAATGTCTGTAGACCCCATCACATGATTCACTCGTCGTAATGTTCTTTGATGTGCTGTCAAATCCGGTACGATTGTGTAGACCAGTTGTGGAATAAGGCAAGTATCCTTATATCCAAGAGGGCCTCTATAAATGGCAAACCAATTAGCAGATGTATCGCTGGTATGGCCATGCACCGAGGAGGTTTTGCGATGGTAGTCACTTAGCTTCTGTATTTCTGCGGGTGACAGCCTCAAGACCGTACATGAAAGTAGGCATGATCTAGGTGTTGGATTCCAGGCGGGCCACCTCGTTAGTTCCATTACTATTCCTCACCTGCCCAAGATGAGTCTCATTTTCTGATGAGCCAAGGGGCTTGCTATCTAAGGCAAGGTTAACAGACTCTACGGGTGTATTAATGGCAATGAATTTAGTCTTTTCAGGATTGAACTTACATAGGCAGATACATTTCCCACCAAAATACTTCATTTTCGTAAAGTTTTTGGCATGTCCGCCATCGATCGAGGGTACGAAACCCATGAAATCTGTTAAGTGTGTCCACCTTTTCCCCCAAACCTAGATCTGCCATTGACTTATAGTGTTCACGAGCAGCATCATGCTGTGTAATTTTGAGACTTGCTTGCATCCTATAAAGAGGTGAGCGCCAGGTCGTCCGCGACCATGATGGCCCTGTGTTTATGTGGCCAATCTTGTTGCTTGGCTGAAAATCAAGCCTCTTGACCAGGTCGTTTTTTCCGGCTTTATATATGTCAGTGCTGGAATTTCCACCTTAGCCGATACTCTGACCTTCTGGAAAAGCATCTGAAAGTTCGCCCCGCCACTTAACGACTGACCTGTCAGTATACAGGCACTTGAGGCATAAGTCGGCTGACCTCTAGGTCATGCGCGGAGCAAAATCTGGCAAACGTTCTGTCATTTTTTTGTGGCGTTAAGGTCCCCTGTCCACACCAGCAAGCATTCCCTGTTGTCCGCGATTATCCCATACACTTCAGCCAGAATATCCGTGTATTTTCTCTATGAAGCCAGAGAGCATTGAGTAGGCATGAAATGTTTATTAGTAATACAGGAGGTTCTGACATGATTTTGACTGCACAGATACGATACGATCGCTGCCATGGTTTAAGGGTGTTATATAATAATCCATGTTTTCATGCTTTAATTACTATGTCTGCAGTTGCCACTACCGTGCCGTTACCGCTACTAAAAACAAAATTAATGGAATACGGTGTTGGGCCCGTATCGTTATATATGTGGGTATCCTAAACGCTCGTGAATGACCAAATTGTGTTGAAAAATATCTACAACTCGTGTTTGGAAAACAAATAAGGATATCGAATTTGGAAAATACACGTAGGAAAAGTAATGAATTTAAGTTCTAATTTGCAAAATTACTTAGCTAAATCGAAATCTACTGGGTTAAACGATGGTACATCGAAAGAAGAATCTAAAAGCCTCATGGCTTGGTTCAACTCGACTGACCAAAGCAACCAGGCGGCTTCAGATAACCTAGAATTGGATGAGACCAGCAATGGTTGGTTCAATGCAGCAGAGAAGGATCCGTGTTTACCTAGTTTGGTGAGCTCTGATGCTGCTAATAGATGTTTTATTTGGCTCTGGAAAATCCAGGTTTTTAGAAAAGGGGGAGGGTGCACTGATGGAATTTGTACGTGCGGTTGATAGCGAAAATAAGCGGTAATATTCTGTGTAAGTTTTCTTGTGTTATCCGAGGAACATCATGTGACAGTCATGATCCGTGATACTATGTTATATCACATGTTTTCCTGAACATATCTAATCTAATCTAGCATGTGTTGAATTTTCATATCTGCTCGAGTTTGACATGATTATTGAAGGGTTTAATATTCATCAAGGCAACTATGTTTTTTGGTAGATGGTATTCTAACAGTCTGCCCCTTGAGGCAGAAAAAGTAGTTCACAACAGACCTAAGTGTGTGTCATACTTCATTTGAGATAAATTTTCACTGTAGGGATTTTTTTCCATTTTATCCTTATAATATATTTTCATAGATAAAACCAGTGCAGAATTAGAACCGGGGACTAGAACGCATAATTTGAGGTCAGTATTTGGAACAATTTTTAGGTCAGGTCAACCCACCATTTGTTTTCTTAAGAATATTTAAATTTTTTGCAGAGATGTTAAAAAAAAACCGTGTCTATAAGTGGATTGTTGATTTTGCAACAAAAATTGGATATTTTTACCTTTTTAATTTTCTAAGTTTTATCATAAGAAACCAATTACAAGAACACAGTGTGTTTTGCGTGTTTACAGTTTTTTACACACCATCATCAGTTTGCTCAAAAGATTAAATTTATGTTATGCAATATTCTCTGTAGTATATTTGATTTGATTTGATTAATCAATAGGTTTAGCACCACGGCAGGCTAGTTATAATCTTGCAATTGATTAGGCATTATTAAGAGAACAGATTTACAGGGTATTACACCTTCCAACAACTGGCTAGATGCTTGGAGGTTGTGCCTTTTCATGAGATAAAGAGACCGTTTAAGTGGGACAAAGCATTAAAGAATAAACGTATGCTGGGGGGATAACTGCTAAAGTTTAGAACCAACATAAAAAAGTAAAGATAAGAATAAACCTTTAATTTTTAATGGGATGAGACACATTGTATTTCCTATTCAGTGGAAGTATCTCCAGGATTTTATGAAAATTTTGGATGATCTTTGATTATATGTTATGTCATATTCTATTGATGTTTTGACTGTACATATTTCCCTGAATATATCTAATCTAATCTAGCATGTGTTGAATTTTCATATCTGCTCGAGTTTGACATAATTATTGAAGGGTTTTAGTTTAAAATGCTACTTTCGAGCCAATGAATAAGAAGGTACCTAGATAGCTTTTAAACTTTCACGAGGTTATCCTCAGTCTGCCGCTAATCCACCTACTCGTGAGGCAGTATACATCCGTCGCCTTAAACCGATCCTCAACAATAACGTGTGTTCCGCTGCCTGCTCCAACGTATCACAACCCTCCTCAGTCAACTCTACAACCGAGATTTTCATTGACAAATACATGTGTTACAAATCAATTTAACCAATAACTTTCATTATATTTGACACTAATTCTCTTTTTTTCGCAGACAAAGAAGCAGCGGATAATTGGTTTCATTGGATGCCTGCTGATGGGGACTTTCTGTTTTTCACTGGTATGTTTGATTAAAATTTCATTTTTTAGTCTGAAATAAATATGAAATATTAATGTGTCACGCAGTGATGAAATGTCTAATTATGTTTTGCTTGCATATATTTTCAGGCCAGTTTATATGTTCCATTTTTGCTCCTAAAAGCTCGAAAGTTTGCCATGTTGTCATATCAAGGTGAGTTATTTTTCAGAAAATTATTGCATAATCCATGTCAACTTTTATATGATGACTCAGGTCATGTGAAGTTTTTCTTGCAAACTTTTATGGCGTGGTGTTTAAGGCCATGCCGAGGAGGGTTTTGCGATGGTGATCACTTAGCTTCTGTATTTCTGCGGGTGACAGCCTCAAGACCGTACATGAAAGTAGGCATGATCAGGTGTTGGATTCAGGGCGGGCCACCTCGTTAGTTCCATTACTATTCCTCACCTGCCCAAGATGAGTCTCATTTTCTGATGAGCCAAAGGGGCTTGCTATCTAAAGGCAAAGGTTAACAGACTCTACGGGTGTATTAATGGCAATGAATTTAGTCTTTTCAGGATTGAACTTACATAGCTTAGCGAATACATTTCTCACCAAAAAATACTTCATTTTCGTAAAGTTTTTGGCATGTCCGCCATCACGATCGGTACAGGAAACCCATGAGAAATCTGGTAAAGTGTGTCCACCTTTTCCCCCAAACCTAGATCTGCCATTGACTTATAGTGTTCACGAGCAGCATCATGCTGTGTAATTTTTGAGACTTGCTTGCATCCTGTAAAGAGGTGAGGCGTGGTTTCAGGGTGTTATATAATAATCCATGTTTTCATGCCATATGATGGCTTTACTATGTCTGCCGTTGCCACTACCTTGCAGTTACCGTTACTAAAAACAAAATACAGTGGAATACGGTGTTGGGCCCGTACCATTATATATGTGTGTGCCGTTAACGTCCGTGAATGACCGATATTGTGTTGAAAAATATCTACAACTCGTGTTTGGAAAACAAATAAGGATATCGAATTTGGAAAATACACGTAGGAAAAATAATGAATTTAAGTTCTAATTTGCAAAATTACTTAGCTAAATCGAAATCTACTGGGTTAAACGATGGTACATCGAAAGAAGAATCTAAAAGCCTCATGGCTTGGTTCAACTCGACTGACCAAAGCAACCAGGCGGCTTCAGATAACCTAGAATTGGATGAGACCAGCAATGGTTGGTTCAATGCAGCAGAGAAGGATCCGTGTTTACCTAGTTTGGTGAGCTCTGATGCTGCTAATCGATGTTTTATTTGGCTCTGGAAGATCCAGGTTTTTAGAAAAGGGGGAGGGTGCACTGATGGAATTTGTACGTGCGGTTGATAGCGAAAATAAGCGGTAATATTCTGTGTAAGTTTTCTTGTGTTATCCGAGGAACATCATGTGACAGTCATGATTTGATTATATGTTATGTCATATTCTATTGATGTTTTGATTGTACATATTTCCCTGAATATATCTAATCTAATCTAGCATGTGTTGAATTTTCATATCTGCTCGAGTTTGACATGATTATTGAAGGGTATTTTATTTTAAAATGCTACTTTCGAGCCAATAAATAAGAAAGTACCTAGATAGCTTTTAAACTTTCACAAGGTTATCCTCAGTCTGCCGCTAATCAACCTACTCGTGAGGCAGTATACATCCGTCACCTTAAACCGATCCTCAACAAAAACATGTGGGGTGCTGCCTGCTCCACCGTATCACAACCCTCCTCAGTCACTCAACTCTACAACCGAGACTTTCATTGACAAATACATGTATAACAAATCAATTAAACCAATAACTTTCATTATATTTGACACTAATTCTCTTTTTTTTTTGCAGACAAAGAAGCAGCGCATAATTGGTTTCATTGGATGCCTGCTGATGGGGACTTTCTGTTTTTCACTGGTATGTTTGATTAAAATTTCATTTTTTAGTCTGAAATAAATATGAAATATTTATGTGTCACGCAGTGATGAAATGTCTAATTATGTTTTGCTTGCATATATTTTCAGGCCAGTTTATATGTTCCATTTTTGCTTCTAAAAGCTCGAAAGTTTGCCATGTTGTATTCTCTAGTTTGTCATATCAAGGTGAGTTATTGTTCAGAAAATTATTGCATAGTCCATGTCAACTTTTATATGATGACTGAGGTCATGTGAAGTTTATATTTTGTGCCTTCACATGTTTTGATGAGTTTCTTGCGAACTTTTTATGGCGCAGGGTTGGCAGGTTTCCGCCTCTGGCGGTTTAAACCACGGTTTAATCCGCGGTTTAAACCGGCCGGCGGAAATACTTTCCGCCACTGGCAGAAACCCGAAAGCGGCGGAAACTCAAAATCTCCCTTAAAATCATTAGTTTTGTCAATATTTTACATAAAACTGTTTCTTTAAAGCAAATAACTTCATATGCAACTAATCTATGAAAGAAAAAACATATAATATCATATATATAATATCATATGTATGTTGACATAATCCATCTGAAAAAACACTTTTGGACAGGCGGCTGAAACCCCTAAACCGGCAGAAACTCCAAATCTCCCTCAAAATTATTAGTTTTGTCAATATTTTACATGGCAATGTTACTTTAAAGCAAATAACATCATATGCAACTATTTTATGAAGAAAAAACATATATTATCATATGTAAGTTGACATAATCCATCTGAAAAAACACTTTTGGACAGGCGGCGGAAACCCTCTTTGTGGCATAAACTCATGAAAGTTTGTAATTATTGTACAACAAACTGTTTCTTTAAAGTAACAGTCAATAAAGGACTCCAAGCACTTAATCATTAATTAATTGACCTTTAGAATTTCAACTTCAAAGGTGGCTTCCTTTTTGAAGTCACAACCTGGCCTACCATGATTTTGTTTGAAGCTGGCCTTAGTACTAACATTATGTTGTGGTAAGGTTGAGAGGGTTGTTGATACAACTGGAATTTGATTTTGATGTTACTACTGACATTGTTGTGGTAAGGTTTTGGTTAGAACAATTGGTAGCTATAAATTGTTTCCCCATACAAATATATCAAATCATAGTTGTAGCCAGCATTCATTGTGAACAGCTGAACTAGACTATTGATAAAAAGATGTACTAATAAATTTCTGTTTATATATGAGAAAGTGTTAGTTATTGATGATAATTATTATGTAATAATAAAATTCTATGTGTAGTGAATACGAATAAAAAAGATGTAAAATAACTTTAAATATTTCGTTCTTTTATAAAAATGCAATAGATTATAACATGATGTAATAATAAAATTCCATATGCATGTGCAGTCGATTCAAAATAAAAGATGTAAAATCATTTAAAAACTTTCTATTCTTTTATATAAATGCAATAAACATAATTACATAATAATTGTAATATAAATTCATATAAAACATAAACACATGGCTATCAAACACCCTGATATAGCATCTTCTGGACAGGAATTTTCCCCCTAGTTTAGTTTCTGCCAGTTTACGCCAGTTTCTGCCAGTTTCCGCCTGCGAAAAGGGGTTTTGGACAGTTTACGCCATGTTTATGCCACTTGTCCGGCGGAAATAGGTTTCCGCCGGCGGAAACCCAACCCTGTAAATATGGCGTGGTGTTTAAATTGCTCTAGATGTTCAACCTTTAAATTTCAAATACCCAGTACTATGACATTTTCAATTTGATGATCTAAAATTGGTTTAGAAATTGGCAGTCATAACTGTTGAGATAATGGTTCATGAATTGAAATAAGTGGTTGTCTTGAATGGGCACTCTGAAACACCTAGTCATTACAAATGCCAGAGAAACACATGTCTGTAGTAAAAAATATTTATTTCATGAATGTGTGAATGTAATACACACAACAGTATAATGTCATTATCTTATTACAAGAGTATACAGGCACAAGGTGATGTAGATATTCATATCCACAATGTTATCAGCTTTAAAATGGTACATTATTTATCAAATCTTATGTGTGTAAACTGTAAAGTTATGTGCAAACACTGTAATGGGATGGGGTGGGCGTTATTTACAGTTTTGTTATATATTCAAAATACGCTGATAAGAATTATATTGTTTACAGTTTTGCTCTGCTGTGGGGCCCGA
>JAGTTF010005855.1:25771-38202 GCA_019095985.1 Streblospio benedicti
GTGAAGGAATGGGCTGTTTTGTGTAATTCAGGGCATGTATTCCAATGCCAGAAGTTGAGTGGGATTTAACGAGCAGCACAGTGAAAAGTTAGAAGGTGGGGGTCAGTTTGAATCAGGGCTTTGTCCTTAGCCCTCTGCTACTATATAGAATATATGTATCTATAATTATCATCGTACCAGAGGCCTTATCATGTGAGTTCCGTTCTGGTGTGCCTTGAGAGGTACTACACTGCCTGGTGGTCATAGTTGACTCAAATGATGAGTATATTGCAAAGCTGAAAGGACACCATTGAGTAAAAAGGTCTTAGAGTCAACATGACGATTAAGATAATGGTGCCTGATGTTGCACTTGACACGTTCTCAAGGACTCTGACAAGTGCCCATGTGCCGCAGTGGTGTAGGAGTTAACGCCATTGAGTGCTCTCAGTGCAAGCTTTAGGTGCACAGACTATGCATGTCTAAGATGTCAGGGTAAAAGCTTGTCCCATCCTATTTTACCCTATTTTTTAGAGGATTTGGCCCTATGAAATCCCCTACGTTTTGGTCAAAAGCCACTTAAAGGCCTGTAACCTGAATCGGGGACTGTTGATGACATCTTTTCGCTGAGTTACCATAATCATTGACAGAGTTACTGTAATTGCTTTGGTCCTGTGAAATTTTGGCTTTATACTGATGTTAATGAACGTCACTGATTGTCCTGAGTTCTGTTAAAGTAGCTGAGTTTTGCTCTTATAAGTTTTGATAAAAGATCACAAGTTTTGCAGTACTTATCAATATGTATAAAAATCTAAACAATTTATATTAGTTTTTTGTGTTTTTTTAATTGATTTCTATTATCTATTTTTATTTAAATTAATTATTATTGTTTTATTATTATCATTTTATTGTATTATTACTATTGCTATATTATTATATTGTTTTGTGTTATATATTTGTATTACCCAATATATGTTGGAAAAACAATGAATAAAGAATATATGTGTCCTCACGTTGTCAGGGATTGTTTGGTTGCGTGCGTCCTACACCTACACCCCGGGTCATCTACACGCCGCAACCAGGTAATCACATTACCAGTCTTTTTCACATAATTTCATTGGTTATCATCATCCAGAAGTATCCGATAACCCAGAGAGGGTTATCACCTCTGTTCGAAGAGGGGTGATACCATGTTAAATAAACTATTTATATGGTGCACAGCACTGTGTCTCATTCTATTTAAATGTCTTTGTTGCTGTTATAGTATCACACGCTTTCTAAACACAACATTCTATTTTTATTTTTGTAATTTATTTTATTAATTTGGAAAATATTTTCGATTCTCAAGAATCCTTTTCAATCATGTTATAAATGTCAATCATGTTTATCAAAAAACCTTTTCAGAAGACCGCAACGCTGAATTCGAAACCTTGTATATTTTATTCATTTTCTCATTATATTGTCAAACCGGTATTTTATAAAACTTGGAAGTCATTGTTCCAAATTGACTTCAATAAAAATATACATTACAAATATGACACAAAGTGTTCCAGTTGTAACGTCCACATATTTGTTCATCAAAGTTTATTTTTGAATCCAATAATTAGAATTTAATTTAGGAAATCATTGTACTCCCGGGGCAAAAACTAGTAGGTTGTCAGGACGTCACCTGACTTTTCTGTTTACTGTTTCCGTGTTGGTACAGCTCACAGAGATATTGAGTCTGTAAATGTGCGTACACATGTCCTATAGTCTTCAAAAACAATGTTTGTGTTTTGCGTCTAGATCCCCGACCAGCTTCGGTGCGAATCTCCGGAGGAAAGTGCACGCCACGACCTAGCAGTCAGCAGCAGCTAGCAGCCAGCAGCCAGACAGGCCAAGTGTGAGTATAGGGGGGTCTCGGGCACACTGGCTTGGTATTTCGTAAGCATATTTCACTAAATTAATTCTTTGATTATTTCTTCCAATAGGCTTTTCAGTTATCAAACTATTAGACCAATGAAAGGCTCTCATTACTTAAGACAGTCGTGCTAATTAAAAGGTACAGAAAACATCATTCAATGATCAAATTATTAGGACGGGAAACCAAATTTCTATTTTTTCCACCAAACTTTTCTTTTGGGAAGAAACCATTTCCAGTTTCTTCCACATTTCTTCTGCTGTCCCGGAAGATAAAGCAAACTTCCGGACGTTTGCCAACACTGCTTGGGCAGTGAAGGGGGAGGGGATTGCATGATGAAATTTTGTCAGTTATGTACAATTCCGAAGTTAGAGAAAGAAGGTTACTAAGGATGTACATTTGTAACGGTTGTTATGGAAAGTTTTTAATTTCAAATGAGTGTCCTGCTTGTTTTGTACTGCACCACCTGCCACAAATTTTATCTTCTTAAATTTTGTTAATTCTTTCTTTTACACATATCAATTGTATCATGTTTGTACGACTTGGTTCTGTCATTGGGTTGACATTACAGGCGATTTGCCTACGTCAGACCCTCTAACTCATTGTGAAATTAATGTGTTTAGTTTACGTGTTCAATGATTCAATAAAAGTATGAATATAAACGAACAAAATGGTTTTGTAACAAGGTTTTAAAATAGCTGTTTTGTGCATGTGTAATCTGCATAAAATACAACGTAAATTTAGATAAAGTCAAAAAGGTACGAAATATTTATTTTCTACAAATTTTCGCTCCATCTTCAGGTATAAATGAATAAATATAATATTTATACCTGAAGAAGCTCTGATGGAGCGAAAATTTGTAGAAAATAAATATTTCGTACCTTTTTGACTTTATTTAAATTTATGTTGTATTTTACTATGGTACGAGCAGTAACTAGAACATTTTGTGGCCTGCATGCTGAATAAATTTATTGAGGGTTTAATTGATGCTAGCATAAACTGGAGATCTACCAGCCTTCTCCATCCCGTATGTTGTAGACAAGCGTATATATAATTAGTTCTGTTTCATATATGGGACAATTTATAGCCTTTAAGCACATAAATATTGTGTCAAAATACAGCAATTTTCCCTTCATTATCACGGAAGCGAGTTTTATTTACCTGTATCTCAAAGCACGTGGCTGACACATCCTCCGTCATACGCTTCGTGACGGAGAACGTGCGCACGTATGAATCAGAGCTTTACGTGTATATATTCAATGAGTCAATAAAAATATGTTTATAAACTAACAAAATGGCTGTGGAACAAGGTTTTAAAATAGCTATTTTTTTTTCACGTGTAATCTGCATGCTGAATAAATTCATTGAGGTTTATTTGATGATAGCATAAACTGGACATCTACCAGCCGCCTGTGTTCCCCTCCCGAGCTTCTGTAATTTTGTCTTCTTCCTTAAAACGAGCCAAAATCGCTACGAGTTTCTTCTTGTAATTTTGAGTGGGTTCAACTCTCTCATGTGTACGACCCGATTTTCAGTATCGGAAGTCGTGCAGATTGACCTGTCATGCTCAGAGAGATTTTGAAAATGGCAACAGAAGTTGTTGAAACTGTCAATCAATGTAAGATTTTATTGTGTTGTGTCAAGATGAACTTTGTAAATTTAAATTCATTGAGTGTTTATTTGCTGCTAGCCTAACCTGGAGATCTACCGTCCGCCCGCGTTCCGTGGACCTCCGCCTCTCCGGCTCAGCCAGCCGGAAAAAAACACCCAGCTGTCTCAATGAGGCCATCATCATGTACATAGGTACGCTCACACGGTATTCTCATAGCAGTTCATTTATCCTCGATTTGATAGACAAACGTAATCATTTTATTTTTAAACAAGATAATACAAGCACTAGGCTTTCAACCCGGTGATTTCCCGAGATCCCAGTGACGACGAATGACGTCATCACTGTGAACAGAAGAGTCTGTTGAAAGCTTAGTAATAAATTGCTTGTATTATCCTGTTTAGAAATAAAATGTTGGTTTTTATACTTCTTATTCTGTGTGTTTGAAGACAATAAAATTTGGGGTAATTTAATTTATTAATATTTATTCTGACGTTTAGTAATAAATTAAATAATAATAAATATTATAAATATTATTAGTAACAAAATGTTATCAGACAACACTTTTAGACATCTTAGAACGCTCACAACATACAGGCAAAAAGCTACGAAATTTTATTAATAGCACAAATTTTCGCATTTTCAATACTTTTTCAAGTGAAAAATGTTGTTCACTTCAGAAAGCATTGACAATGTGAAAATTTGTGATTTTGATAAAATTTCGTACCTTTTTGATTTTATAAGCCATTTCGTAAACAGAAGCGCGTCACCAGATCAGATGAAAATGGTGATAAGTTTGCGTTATGGACGGGTGATTTCATGTGGTAAAATGAAGGAAAATAATAGGTAAGCACATAAACCTAGGAAATAAAGCTTTCCATCGAAATTATCCCATTTCAAATCATTTGTGAATGATAAAAGACCAATATGTGATTGATTTGCCACCAAGACATAATAAATCCAACAATTATAAGTTTGTCAAACATTATTTGATAGTCGGAGATGCATGTTTACACGTGCGTTTTATTTCCTTCCATCGGGAAATTCTGACGGAGATGCCGATAAAAAGTAGTTAATATCTTAGTTAATTCTCTTGGGAATTGAATAATATTAATTTGCCTATTGTGAAACAAGTGTAGTAGTCCTTATTTGAAGTCAAAAGATTAATTCTGATTGCATAGCTGTTATTAAACACCCTCTAAATTCGGTGAAAAACCTCTGTCATGGCCGAAACCCATTGTTTACATTTTTACACTGGATTTAGAGAAGCTTTTCAGTTGCTGTTTAATGCCAAATTAATCTCTTCTTTTAGCTTTGCATTCTTATACCTTTCTTACAAGTGGTCCCTAAAATTCATAAATAACAGATTATGATTAACAAAGTTATTCAAGCATTTTTGTCTCCAAGTTTTATTATATACTGTATAGAAAAATCTTGTGCAATACACATCTTTATTACCGTTAACCTCTGACCTCGTGACGTCACGCGCAATTTACGAAATCACTTATTATTTGTTCTGTTTTATTATGAAATGGTACGAGCAGCTCCAAGAACTTTTTTATACGTCAGGGTTTCCACCGAGTCTGGAAAAGTCAGGGAAATTCATATTTTTTCAAGATGCTGGAAAAGTCATTGAATTTTGTAAGGCATCATTGAAAAAAAAAAATTTTTGTAAAATAAAATCCTTGAAAAGTCATTTGATTGGATGATGTTGTTTTGCAGACTTCCTGATAGAAGAGAACGAGAATCTGTACAAATTATTTTATACTTACAGATTCATTTCTGTAGTGTGAATTCAAGTCCTATGCGAACTGTAACGTGTCAATGAATCTATCTAGTCTGATGGTGCGATGTGTCTTGTTTTTCAGACCACCTGATTGAGGAGAACAACAACATTGTGAACTCCAGCGAGTGGCTGGTGGAGCGACGGCCGCAAATCCAGCGCACGAGGAGAGAACTGTTTGAGAACGAGCCCTACGTCGAGGTAAATGTGGTTATTTATAGTCGCAATTCACTGTTATCGTGCCCTAGCGACTTTACATATTTACACCAGGTCATTGGCATCCTTTTCACACTATAAGTATAAATAAGTAAAAGTAAGTATAAGTTTTTAATTTTGGAAACATGTCCATAGAATAAATTAAAAATATATACAATATATACAAATGAGAAACATTATCAACAAATATTCCTTAAAACAGGAGTTCATACCATTTACAGCCAATATTACTGCTGTAAATAAAAAATGAGAAGATAAACATGCTTTTAATACAGTCTCTGTCAGATTTGACAATTACGACTGGCGCATGGTCTTGGTTAGATGTTAGTTGAGTAAAATGTTAGTAAAGAAATAAGGGAAAGGAAAAGGCAGGAGAGATAGATAGCAGGTAAAAGATAAAAGCGGGTTAAAAACAGATAGAATTTCTTCAATGCTGGTCAAGGTGTACATCGGCAAGCTTCACTTTGAAGTCTTCCAGGCTACTGGCCGATGCAACAGTTTCAGGCAAGGAGTTCCAGAGTGGTATCATGGAAGGGAAGAAGGTGTGTTTGTAGTAGTTTGTACGGGTTGGTAGCTGCTTGTATTTCCTGCTATTACCTCTAGTACAAACTGTAGCTGGGATCAGTTGAGTGTCAGGAATCATCACTAGTCGGTGGATTATCCTGTATCCCATGATCACCCGAGCTTTGAGCCTTCTTTGCTCTAATGTCTCCCAGGATAAGGAATGTAGCATGTCAGTAACGCTGTCTTTACGGTCGTATCTCCTTGTGACGTACCTCGCTGCTCTCCTCTGTACTCTCTCAACGATGTACTTCAGCTCTTGTTGATGAGGACTCCACACGGAGGACGAATACTCCACAGTCGGTCGGACAAGCGTCTTGTATGCGTATTCTCTGGTGTATCTGGAAGGTGCTTTGATGTTACGTTTGATGAAACCTAGTGTCTTATTCCCTTTCGTTGCAGCCTTGTTGCACTGCTTGTGCCACGACAGGTCATTTGAGATTTCGACTCCTAGGTAAGTTGCATCCTTGACGGTTTCCAGGGTAGATCCTTTAAGATGGTACTTGTGAGGGCGTTGATCTTTCTTTCGACTGACGTGAAGGATGTGGCACTTTGATGGGTTGAAGGACATCCCCCAGTCAGTCTCCCACTTGTGCAAGGCATCAAGGTCCTTCTGAAGGATTTCCGCATCACTGTCAGTATTCACATTCCTGTATATGATGCTGTCATCAGCAAATAGCCGGCATCGCGACTGGACACATTCTGGCATGTCGTTGATGAAGACTAGGAAAAGGATTGGTCCTAGTACAGATCCCTGCGGTACGCCTGATGTTACAGGGGCAGTCTCTGAGAATTCGCCATCAACAACTACCTGCTGGCTACGGTTCGACAAGAATGATTCAATCCATGACAGTGTGCTACCCGTGATTCCGTAGTACTTCAACTTGTAAAGTAACCGCTTGTGTGGCACTACATCGAATGCTTTCGAGAAATCCATCACAGCAATGTCCATTTCATTTCCCTCACACACGTTCTTGGCCAGTTCATCTACAAAGAGTAACAGTTGTGACTCACAGGAGCGCTTTTTCCGGAATCCGTGTTGAAAATCCGTCAGAAGTCCATTCTTCTCTAGGTGCTCAACAACGGATTTTGCTATGATATGCTCACATAGCTTGCAGCACACCGCAGTGAGTGACACTGGCCTGTAGTTGGCTGCGTTGTTCCTATCGTTCTTTTTGAAAACGGGAGACACTATGGCTGTTTTCCACTGACGAGGTACAGTTCCTGAGTTGATGGAGTTTTGAAAGAGGGTGGACAGTGGCTTGCTTAGCGGTCCAGCTAGCTCCTTCAGTACTCTTGGGGATATCCTGTCAGGCCCTGCAGCTTTATCCGGCTTCAGCTTCTTTAGCATCTGTAGTACACCGTTCTCAGTCACTGTTATCTTTGGAAGAAGTGGGGCAGTGCTAGGTCCTTTGCATGGTATACTTGTGTTGTTGTCCCTGGTAAACACGGAGCAATATTGTTTATTTAGGATATTTGCTTTTCCTTTTGGGTCCGAAACTAGGACACCCTCAGATCTTAATGGTGCCACGCTGCATGAGTCCTTCTTTTTAGATTTCACATAAGTCCAAAACCGTTTAGCTACATCTATTGGCTTACTCTCAGTATGTGATGGTTTCTCTTGTTTGCTGTCTAAATCAAAAATATTGTCCAGGTAGTCTTGCTGTGCTTTCCTCAGTTTCTTTTGACACACTGAGCGTAGACGAACAAATTTAGCGAATGATTCTGGTGATTTTGTTTGTTTCCAATTTGCATATTGTCTGTTTCTTTGGTGTATGGCAGTTATTATTTCTCGGGTTATCCACGGCTTGTGTTTCTGAGCTCTTGGTGTTTTCCTAGGGATGTGCTTTTTCATCATGCTAGTAATGGTGCTTTCAAGATGATCCCATTGGATCTGAACTGGGGCTCGGGGAAGCTCGTACGTTTTGAGTTCCTCTCTCATAGTATCCCAGTCTGCCTTTTGGTACATGAAGCGAGGGGTAGAAGTACGCTTAGGGACGAAGGCACGGCTGTTCACATCTATGAAGACAACATCATGGTCTGCATCTGCTGACAATGGAGGTGCTGTTGTCACTCGATTAATGAGAGATGGGTTTGTTGTGAGGAAGAGATCAAGTATGTTATCTTTCCTTGTGGGGCGATCTACTACTTGTGATAGTCCAAAATCATCTATGGTTTCTAAAAGGACTTGAGAGACTTTTGGATATGGATTTGTAGGCAGAATTATATGATTATCCCAGTCAATTTTGGGTGTGTTGAAATCTCCTCCAATCCATATATTCCCTTTCTGAAGCGGGTCAATCTGATTCAGGACTCTGCTAAGTTCTTTCATGTACTCCTCGTCTGTACTTTGAGATCTGTATAGGCAACCAATTTTAACATTCTGCTGGTCCCTCAGCTTTAGGTCGATGAAAATTAATTCACTATCGGTCTCTATACTAATCTCACTGGTTATGAATTCTCTTCGTACTAGTATGAACACACCTCCTCCCCTCGATTTCCGATCTCTCCGGTAGACAGTGTAGTTCTCGGGAAATATCTCACAGTTCAAAATATCAGGTTTAAGCCACGACTCTGTACCTAGAACAATGTCCGGGTCGGTGGAAGTTATGAACGTATGAAATTCAGCAGTTTTATTGTTTATACTCTGACAGTTCATAATCGCAATTTTAAAGTTATCTTTCTTAATAGTTCTTTTCCTTGGCCTAACATTGTCTATCTTGGGTGAGGATGTAGCTTGAGGTGTACCTACAGTTTGATTTGACACAGAGTCAGTTCGTGAAACAGCTGAAAAGTTTCCGAGAGACACGGGAGACATGAGTGGCTGGGAGACGGAGCCTGAGTTACTGATATATGACCGCATCGAGACCGCTATTTTTAGCTCTGATGAGGAACTTTATGTTCGAAAGCGCTCAGCAAAATTAAATAAACTTGATTTTTTTTTATTTCTTTGGCACTTACTTTGTACAGCAGTTAAGACGGCACAACACACATACTAAGAATAATGAGAGGACCTGCTGCAGTTCAAATAATGAATTTGGCTTTCTTATTTAAAAAGTTCTGGGAAACACTACATCTATTCTATATCCTTCTCAACATAAAATCTTCTTACTATCTCATGCTAGTATAAAAATTGGGTAATCAATTCATCTCTACATGTAACAAATCTTTTTATTTTCATATATTTTTCCTTTAAATTTTTATCCACAAGTGCGTCAGTAGCGTGCAGAGGAAATTGAAAATCATCCGATTCAAGACGAAACTCGTATTATTAGCCTAGCTGTAGAAAAGAAGTTATACATCTAAAAAAAAGCATTGAACAGATCCATTGAGCCCATTAAACAGTTTGTCATGTGATAAAATGCAAGTACAGAAATGTTATGCTTAAAGGTTATGCTCAGTGGCAAAACAAGTATGCTTGTACAGAAACAATATGATCTGTTCTGTGCATTCTGAAAGTTTCTTTCATTTAAACAGCGTATCAAAGTATCTAGAGCAGATTGAATACCCTCCATAAACAATCGGCTAGAAAGCCATCAAAACACGTGAAGGCCCAAAATCAATGAAAATGTAAACCGAATGATTTTCGTCAGACGTAACTTGCACGGTGCACGTAAAAAATCATCTATCTCTCACATCTGTTGTCCTTCTGGTGAAAATCATTCGATTATGCAACATCACGTGACCTTGTGTTTTAGCTAACAGTAGTATCAAACGTGGAGAAAATAAATACTATTTTCATCACACTTGCAATGGATACGGCATTGTCTATTGATACTGGATTTTACGGAATAAATATATTTTTGACTGAGCAATATCTTTAAGCCCATAGAACAGTTTGTCATGTGATAACATGCAAGTACAGAAATGTTACGTGTATCTGCTGCAGGCTGCGCTGGCATCGAGCGTTCCGTTCCCCTCGCCCAAGTTCCGGTCCTGGATCAGGCGGTTCGGGATGGACATCGAGGTCGGGGGAGGAAAACCCAGCAGCCGGCAGCAATGAATTTACAGCACAGTCTCATGCAGACCCCAGACACTGTCTCAGCGGAGAGGAGCATGACTCCAGGAGGGAACAGGCCTCACACCGGCCAGCGGACCAGGTAAATAACCAGACTTGTCTGAGGTCGGAGAGCCCGAAACCGAGGGACCAGGTAAACCACAACCAGTTGTAGACAACCATAATCAGTAGTGATGGAGCGATCGATCATGATATCACTCATCGCATCGTTCTATGACAGAGTCTGAATCGATCGGACCTGTCATGATTTGATCGATAAATTGCCAAACATAATGACTATAGCAATTTTTCACACAAGTTACAATACGTAGATATTTAGTAATTTGCCTGTTAATATTTCATTTCAAACCCGGATGTTGATGTTGTTTCTCAGAGTCCAGAGAACAGAACACATCGAAAAAAATGATAAGTGAAACCGGTATTTTTTCTTCCGATCTTTATTTGTATTTCATGTATTTCTTTAAAACAAATTCAAGGATTATCGATCTGAATCGGTAATCGATTGGTCAACCATGTAAAAATCGATTATGTAAAAAAGCGTCCGATTCCCATCACTAGTAATCAGGGTGAGGATTCGCCACTAACCATTCGTATTGACCAGTAAAACCTTGTGGAGGACGAGCAAGAAGTTTTAGTTAAACTCGTGCTGCTGACGAGGAGCAATCCTGGTACACCGGTATAGAGTTTTTGCAAGGAGGACATATACATTTTTTTCAGAATGAGTAGATATTTAAGTGCTACTCGTCCTGCTGACGAGTCGCACTTTTCCACCTAGGGTTCGGATGACGTCATCACTGTGAACAAAGCACAAGAGACTGTTGAAAGCTTAGTGTATGATTAGGCGGAAACGTGCTACTTGTCAGCAGGACGAGTAGCACTTAAATATCAACTCGTCCTACAGAAAATGTACTCGTCCTCTTTGCACAAACTCTTGACCTGTATGCCAGAATTGCTCCTCATCTAAAGGACGAGTTTCTAAAAATTAGCACTCGTCCTCCACTAGTTTTTACTGGTCAATACGAGCGGACGCATGGCTAATCCTGACCCTGCCCGTGTATGCATTTTTTCATCCATGTACCATGGGCTACATCAGGCACTTTGTAAAGTGCTTGATTCAAAAAATCAAAGCTAACTTTTTGACAACTTGCTCCTCTGATAAATGGTGTTACTTGTCCATGGTAAATTTGGTTAGATCACAGGGTAAATGTGAGTGAAGTAAAATTGTGTTTCTTTTTTTCTTCCATCATAGATGCTTTTATTTTTCAAAAAGTAAACTGATATTTATTTTATTTTTATTTAAATTTCTGAGCTTTAGCTCCCTGTTCACAAATAAAAAATATATATGAAAAATAATCACATCTATGAAGGAAGAAAAATAGAAACACAATGTTCGAAACCGCTTTGATGAGGAACTTTATGTTCGAAAGCGCTTTTTCAGCAAAATTAAATAAACTTAAATTTTTTTAAATCTTTGGCACTTATTTTGTACAGCAGTTAAGACGGCACAACACAAATACTAAGAAACACAATGAGACCATATGATGCATACACAATAAATAAAATTGTTCATATATCCTGAAAAATATACCCGTCCTAACTAAGATTTACACGTCCAAATCAACAAGCTCCACATAATTGCAATTGGAACTGATGTCTGGAGTGACTGAGAATAGCACTCGTCCATAGGACAAGTAACTTAATTTTGTAAAAACATACAATTTGGTGTTAGAGTTCGTACTTTAATTCACCAAACTCACCTTTTGTCCCATAACTTCCTTCAATCAAAAATGGATTTCTATAAAAGTGACATCGTTTGGTGCAGAATGGTGACGGTAAATAGAAATCCTGGCATAATATCTCTTATCATTGTGTACAAAGTACAATAATCGAATATATGCATATTTTATTATTTTTACGGTGTAAATAATAGACAGACTATAGAAGCTGCGTACTCCATCTGCCCCCATGTTGTAGACTTTCTTTTTGAGGAGGGAAAAAGCTTTATGCAGGAATGACTCATTAGTATCGTTGTGCAATATAAGGCTCGATCAACACTGTCAAAATTTAATAACAAAATACTAGGACTAGTACTAGTGCTGGGTCAATACTCGAACAAGATCAGTATGTCTTTGAATGGTTTCCCAGGCAACACTGCATAAAATAAACCAAGTACAATACTATGGTGGGGATCCTGCCTGGGTGGGGTTGGTGATTTATTTTTAAATTTTAATATCAGTTATATTAGTAACATACAATTTGGTGTTAAAACCTTCCGTCAAAAGTTCCTACAAAGTAATTAGTTTACATGTTATTGAAAACTGCTATTTGTATGGTGTAAATAATAGATACAGACTGTAGAAGCTGGTGT
>JAGTTF010005856.1:0-31045 GCA_019095985.1 Streblospio benedicti
AAAGAACGTCCCTGCAGGTCTGATGCTGACTGATGGATTCCCCCATCCTGCTGTGGTTGGGTGACATTTCCTGGACGGGCGTAACACCCTGAAGAAGATACGCCAAAATTAGCTTTAATATTAATATATCGATAGTCATTTGCCGAATTGTATGCTTTATATGGCATCATCACATGTCACTTACCTCTATGTGTGCTGGAGAAAAGCCGCCAACAGCTTTTGATGAAATCTGCAGTAATGGTAACTTACCATTACTGCAGACTTGGTGTAATACCCTGAAGAGGATGCGCCAAAATTAGCTTTAATATTAATATATCGATATTCATTTGCCGAATTGTATGCTTTATATGGCTGGTAGTCACTGTAGTCTTACCTCCCAATACACAGCACGGCTGTTGTGTCACTTACCTCTATGCTGATGTTGACGTATGGATTCCCCCATCTCCCTCCGTCCCGCGGCGTGAGGCTCAACAGGCGGGTGCTGTGGTCGGTGACCGCGTACACGTGAAGCTGGTAGTCTTACCTCCCGATACACGGCGCGGCTGCTGCTGGCAGCAATCAGGTTCCTCGTCCCCTGGGGCGCCCGGGGTTGTCTTCGCTCTGTTGCCTCGTCCCCTGGGGTGCCCGGGGTTGTCTTCGCTCTGTTGCCTTGGGGTTCTTTCTCATTCTATAGTCGTATTAGAATAGAGGTAAAGTAATTAGAAATGTGTGCATCAGAATGATCTTGGTCAATTTTAAAAGGAACAAGTAAAGAGAAACATTAAAGAGAATAAAGCGACGAGTTCTTGAATTTATTTCGTCATAGGTGGCGACCTAGCCGGGGAGGGGACGATCGGTGGGTAAAACGCTTCAGTGATGGTGGGACGCGCCTCAGGCTCCAACGCTAACATTCTACGTAACAAAGGCAGAGAAACTCCTTCAGTCCTGGACTTCTCCAGTGTTCTTCAAATTTCCCCAGCACATCAAGTAAAGAGAAACATTAAAGAGAATAAAGCGACGAGTTCATATTGTACTAAATTTTTTATACTAAGTTTATGTAACAAGTCTCTGTAACAAAGGCACGAACTTTGTCTTCAGTCCGGGACTTCTCCAGGGTTCCTCAAACTTCCCAGCACATCTTCTCCCGGTTTGATCATCGCCCCACAACAGACTCTGTTTATCAACTGGCGACCTTTGGAATTGACGCAGACATAGAGGATGACTAGGGCATAAGAAAATACATCTATTGACCTCTCCCCGTTTTCTTTTCGTACATTCTTTAGCAAAACTTTGTCTCCAATACAACACACGCTACAGCTGGTGGTGGTGCTAACTACTTTTTTAACCATATTTCACGGTTGTGTCGTCTGGTTCAGTCTTTTCTTTTTGTGATCATTATTTTTATGGCATCTTCTAATGTAGCCCAATTTTGTTTATTATACATTTCCTCTGCTGTGGAATTAGGTTTGCTTGCTTCAAATTCAATGTATAGTTTGGCAAGGATTCTGATGTCTCCCATCACAGACTTCCTTACCTCATCTCTGTTGTCCACCTTGCTGGTGGTGCTGCTATTGACCAACACACACACAGCAGGTGGTGGTGGTGCTACTGCAGCTGCTGCTGCATCCATTCATTCACCATCTCTTAATAGAAAACATAATTCAATTTCAAAGTCATGAACACTTTTAAATAATCATTTTTTATTTGACCATCAAGATTTAGATATTGTCAGCACCTGCTGATCTCTTGATCCTTAATCCTTGTGTTGTTATGTTTTGATTCATGTTCTGTATTATATTCATGTAATATGGAAAACAGTACTGTTTTGTAATTTAAGTTGGTTCATTTTACATTATATTCTGATGATGACCGCAAGGTTGAAAATATTTATTTAAAATGTGAATAAAAAAGACGTTGGTTCTATCTTTTATAACATTTTTTATTTTTATGTTTTCTCCATATTTATTAGTATAGTAACGTTTATATGACTCACCCCTTTGTGAGTATGTTGGCGGCACCAACATAAATTCTCTTACCGCGTCTCAGGGTCTAGCGCTAACATTCTCTGTAACAAAGGCACGAACTTTGTCTTCAGTCCGGGACTTCTCCAGGGTTCCTCAAACTTCCCAGCACATCTTCTCCCGGTTTAATCATCGCCCCACAACAGACTCTGTTTATCATTTCCCGCCCCGAATCATTGATGCAGACATACAGGATGACCAGGCCACATGAAAACACATCTATTGACCTCTCCCCGTTTAATCATCGCCCCACAACAGACTCTGTTTATCAACTGGCGACGACCTGCGGGACCATTATTATTATTATTATTTATTATTATTATTTATTGACATCTGGCTTAAAACAGCAGTGAAACAAATATGTACAAATAAACAGTATACCAGCCAGCCTGGGTGGCTTACATGTCACACGACCAACACACGCGTAGAGGATGACCAGGGCATAAGAAAATACATCTATTGACCAACACACAGCAGGTGGTGGTGCTACTGCACCATCCATCCTGTATCTGTATCTTCAAGCAGTTTAAAACAAATGAAGAATAAAATTGTGAAGACAGATTTAACATTCAACTTGATTTATTATTTAAATTTATAACTTTATAAACTTTATAACTACAAAACAAACTTTTAATTACACATGATAAATGATATTAACTGGATATAAACACACAACTGACGATGTAACATAAAAATGGAAAGCTTGCACTACACATGCATGTCACATTCAACTTCAATTCATCGCATTCATTCACAATGAAGAAAACAATTATCAGGATATTGTCAGCATCATCACAAACGACAGTCAGATATGAAATTTACAACCATAGAGGACATTTGAAGCTCCATAAGCCCTCACAGTTGTGAGAAATAATAAGTGTAGAAAGCATGGGAAATGTTTTAGATCAAAACTGATATCTGAGAATGTTTAACAGGTAGGCTCTTTCAGAACTCTTTGTTGGCAATGCCATGACGGCTTCAACTTCTTCATCCTTATGAGCGTTGATCAAGTGTGGTACAAAATTAGACTGAGGCACGTGACAGAATTGGCACATTAGTCCAGCACACACTCAAATCCTGAGTACATGTGCTCCCGCGCTGACTTGGATCGAGGACCGCAGACGACAAGCGGATCCATCTCGGAGCAGTCACCCTTCTTCCGCGAAAGATGCGCCCGGTCACGCAGTATCATAGCGCTAGGCCAGGGGAGAGGATCTCTTTGATGCGCTGCTGCCAGCTGCACTCTGTCATATTTTCTGAAGGCAGGCAGCAATTCTGTTTTGGAGGCGTGTTGGCAGGATGGTTCACCGTTGCCAGTCTGTTGTAGACCAGTTGAGATGCGTGAAGCCATCCCATCCATAGTCCACACTTGTACACACAACTTGTAACTATTCAGGACCAATGGTTGTCGTCACAATCAGCAGCACACCTGTAAATGAGGCAGACACAACACTGTGGTAGCTGAGTGAAGCCGTCAGTTCGGCTCCACTTCTCGAGGTTTTGTGTCTTCATTAAGCCGTCAGTCGGCTCCACTTCTCGAGGTTCTGTGTCTTCATTAAGCCGTCAGTCAGGCTCCACTTCTCGAGGTTCTGTTCTGTGTCTTCATTAAGCATTAAGCCGTCAGTTCGGCTCCACTTCAGTTTGTGGCTCCACTTCTCGAGGTTCTGTGTCTTCATTAAGCCGTCAGTTCGGCTCCACTTCTCGAGGTTCTGTGTCTTCATTAAGCCATCAGTTCGGCTCCACTTCTCGAGGTTCTGTGTCTTCATTAAGCCGTCAGTTCGGCTCCACTTCTCGAGGTTCTGTGTCTTCATTAAGCCATCAGTTCGGCTCCACTTCTCGAGGTTCTGTGTCTTCATTAAGCCGTCAGCTCCACTTCTCCAGGTTCTGTGTTCTCGAGGTTTTGTGTCTTCATTAAGCCGTCAGTTCGGCTCCACTTCTCGAGGTTCTGTGTCTTCATTAAGCCGTCAGTTCGGCTCCACTTCTCGAGGTTTTGTGTCTTCATTAAGCCGTCAGTTCGGCTCCACTTCTCGAGGTTCTGTGTCTTCATTAAGCCGTCAGTTCGGCTCCACTTCTCGAGGTTCTGTGTCTTCATTAAGCCGTCAGTTCGGCTCCACTTCTCGAGGTTCTGTGTCTTCATTAAGCTGTCAGTTCGGCTCCATTAGGTTCTGTGTCTTCATTAAGCCGTCAGTTCGGCTCCACTTCTCGAGGTTTGTGTCTTCATTAAGCCGTCAGTTCGGCTCCACTTCTCGAGGTTCTGTGTCTTCATTAAGCCGTCAGTCGGCTCCACTTCTCGAGGTTCTGTGTCTTCATTAAGCCGTCAGTTCGGCTCCACTTCTCCAGGTTCTGTGTCTTCATTAAGCCGTCAGTTCGGCTCCACTTCTCGAGGTTCTGTGTCTTCATTAAGCCGTCAGTTCGGCTCCACTTCTCGAGGTTCTGTGTCTTCATTAAGCCGTCAGTTCGGCTCCACTTCTTCTCGAGGTTCTGTGTCTTCATTAAGCCGTCAGTTTTAAGCTGGCTCCACTTCTCCAGGTTCTGTGTCTTCATTAAGCCGTCAGTTCGGCTCCACTTCTCGAGGTTCTGTGTCTTCATTAAGCCATCAGTTCGGCTCCCACTTCTCGAGGCTGTTGTTGTATCTGTTACCCAGCACCATGGGGGAGTCGACCTGAAGGGCAACGCCCATAAAATCCCAGTACTCTGAGTTCACACTCCTTGAGGTAAGAGTACTGGGATTTTATGGGCTAAGGATGAGATTGTCGACCCAGTCACAAATCTAGGGACATTACTTTTGCCCTTCCACATCAAACAAAATGCCTTGGTTTTCATATTACAATTATTAAGAATAATGACATAAATTTTAAATAATTAAAACTATGGTATTATAATAAAATCAATTTCCGCGATATAACCCGCCCCCCCCCCCACACACACACCAACCATATGTTTTGAAGGAATATGAAACGATATTTTTAAAGTCTTCTATTTTTATTTTCTTCCGTTGTTCTGTCCATAGATTTGCGGTCTTTTCGCCATTTTTGTTTTTGTTCCTTTTTAATTTTCTTCAAGCGGTTTGCCACCTAATCAGGTAGAAAGTCCTAAGGTCGTAATAACTCTTGCTTGAGTCATAATCGAATGGAGCATGAACTTGGCCAGAGTGCCCATAGATGCTGGATCCTTGTATCGGAAATGACATCTTTATCTTTTGGCATAAAAGTCGGGTCCTGATCACTATCATCAGAGTTGTAGAAATCGTCGTTGGTTACTACCTCCCATTGAGTATAACGTCTTCGACGAAGGCGTTCCTGCAAGGATTCAGTCTTTTTAAGACTAAGCTCGAACTGGACAGGCCCATTATTTTTTACCATTCTCGCGGCCTATGTGTCTCTGTCTGCTTTGGTGAATGTTTCTTTTTTTTACTGAGTGCTTTATTTGCAGGTGTCGTTAAGTCTTTCACCAACTTTATGGAGACCTATGTTCGATAGCAGCGTGGTTTCTAAGCTAGATGTCGACAGGTCCGTTATTTGCATACTACGTTGCAGGGGCTAGTTTTTCTGATGATAGCAGCCATAAACCCACATTATCGTATGGCACGCCGCCTGCCACGCTCTCAGTTCTTTATCGCGAGTCTGTATCACTGCAGCATGAAAAGTTTAAAAAGACGGCAAATAATAAGATTAATAATAATGCCATATATTTTTAAAACTATATTATAATAATAAAATCAATTTCCGCAATATTAATATTTTGTTTGATGATTTGTAATTATTATGTTGATTATGGACATTACGAATCTGCTATTTGTATTCCCTAAAAGTATCTTGAAAAACTTAAAAAACGTTATTTACTTTACCTTCATAAGCCGCAAAAACCAAACATGAATTTAGTATCTAGAGGCGACCACATTATACTGAAGAGTTGAAGAGCAACGCAAACTACTGGAGCGCGACGCTGATGAAATTATAATCCCCCAGCACAATATTGGTGGCGATACCAGTACAAAGAGTCCGAAAATATGTGCAGTCTCCACGATCTTTTTTATTTCTCAACGCATCCCTTAATGTTTCTACAAACAGTATGCTGCTTTTCCTTTCTTGTGTGAAATAGTCTTATTTGATTTTATATTACACATTATTGTTCTTATATTTCTTTTTAGTGCTAGGTAATTCTCAAATTAGAATAAAACTAATCAAAACGTAATCTTCACTCAGAAATTAATTAGAAATCCCAAATAGCACAATAGTTTTTGAGTTATGAGCAAAAACAATAATTGCGTTAGTATCATCGTAACATATAATATAGTATCATGCACTAACTTGACAATAATAATGATAACCTTTAGTACGTTAGTAATAATAACGTTTAGTATGTGTGTATTTTGAATACATTAATTTCTAAAACTTACCTTAAGTCATCTGGATCCAAATTGATGACACCGTTGTGGTCGCTCCGTGGTCACAATGCTCTCTTTTTAGCCTCCCCCTCCGAACAGCCGGTCGCTCCAATAGCCACTGGCGTTTCTGGCGACATATCTAATACATAAAAATCTATTCTAATAAATATTACTTAAAAATCTAATCTTAATACGTAAATAACACAAAAATATCTACTCTAATACATAACTTAGATATTAGTAGCGGGTACTAGTACTGAACTTCTGAAAATAGATCTCTAGATACTTTTCCGTCTTCAAATAATCGTTTATATGGCAACTATTTAGATGTATTTATCATTTTTTTAATATTCTAATCTCTATAATCTATACCAAGCAAGCTCCTAGCAGTATTCACACAGTATTCATACAAACAACGCAGTATGTATAGAATTTTTATATCACACAGACCTACTTTCGACACAACTACGATGCTACGGCCACGTGCATTTATTTGTAAGTTTCAACAAGAGCCTCGTTTCCGCGCATTGGAATGCGAATACAGCTTATTAATAAATAATAAAATAAACGTGAAGTTTCTCGATTTGTTTGTTGATCGCAATGTTTGGTTGTGACATACCTCTCGTCGTGGCGCTTCCTGCGATCCCGGGCTCCTGGCAGCCAGTAGCAGCTTGCACACGTTGTAAGGGCCATGGCCCTTGATGGTCCACCCTCGCTCCCTTCTTGAGGCGATTCGTCCACCCTCCATCTACCAGTTTCAACGCAACTCAGAAGCTGAGAGGCAGCAACAGACTTGCGGCGACCCAGAGGTTTTTTTGGGACATCTAGTCATCTGAAATAAGGGATGTAATCTGAAAACTAGAGGTCTTTTTGAAGATTGCTTATAATGAAATAATAATAATAATAATTTATTTTTATAGTATCAAATCATAAATGACATTTAGTGCTCGAGATACTTTACGAGAAACATATCTAATACAATTTCATAGTTACAAACTTATATACATGTATATACATTACTATTAAAAACATCCTTACAAAACACTTACCCCCCTAACCATCTTGAACATGTAGCTGGTCATGAGATGACCAATATGGAGCCAGACCCAGTCACAAATCTGGGGCCACTAGCGAGCCTGTGTCCCAGCAGCATGGAAGGCTGCATCCTGACAAAACACTTACCGACCTAATCATCTTGAACATGTAACTTGTCAGAAATCTGGGGCCACTAGCGAGCCTGTGTCCCAGCAGCAATCTTACACAACACTTACCTCACACAGTCGTCGTCCATGCCCTTTATGATTCTTGATGGTCTTTTGATTTTGTTGTTGCTATCACGAGTCTCTCCTGGTCTTGTTACATCCGTAACCCAGCGAACAAAAGGCTCACGAGAATGGCGTGGAAGCGCGCCCTGGCGAGTCTCCCAATGTATGCATCATGGGAAGGCGGATGTTTTGAAAACATGAGACGCACTTACCTTGTCAGTAACATGGAAGGCGGCATGCTTACAAAACACTCGCCACCAGCGACTCACCCCTACTTCCAACAGTGAGTCGTCTACTGATGTAGAGTTCCATTTCTATTACCAATGCCCGGGAATAGAGAAACGGTTGGTGGCAGCCCTGCCTTCTTTTGTCTTGAGACACTTGATATAGCGTCATCTTTATCTAAGATTAATAATAATGACGTTTTGGCGGGTTCCATGTGGAGTTTACAAATGAATATGTGTGTGATGCTACAAAATATTAACATCTCCGAAAAATTTATTTCCAGCGGTTTCAAACACAGAGGCTACTAATACTGTGATAAAATTAATCCATTGCCGCTTGATTGAGCAACTTCCTGTGTTAGTGACGTGCTGAAAACGCCTAATTGTGCAATCAAATGAAATCAGCATCTTACCTACCTTCACATCGAAATACTTGGCTGTGGATGCGCGTTGTTTAATCGCACACTCTAGGTTTCTTGTTCTTTGCTCGTCACCGACAGGTTTGCTTGTAAAGAATTTGAGGACAATCTTTTTTCCGTCTTCAGACATCCATAGCATGGACACAGCAAACAGAAGGCGCATGAAAACGCCGTGTGAGCCCTGATGTCAGAGATTCAAACCAAGGACCATTCAGTGTTCCTTGATTTTCTCCAACACCAACATACCATTTAATCATCATATGATTTTTCCTCCTCTCAAACACTTTTCCTAGGTTAGGCCATTCTGTTTTGTAATGAACAAGGACCGTTCTGTTAGTTTTTTTATTTTGAGGTCCTTGGAGACGGATGGAATTTTATACTTTTGCTCTTGAGGGTGGGTCTGAAGTGAAAATTATTGAAATATGTATTTCATTGTTTCTTATTATCATATTACTTTATTTTGAATCTTTGTTGGACAGTTTACTTAATTGTACTTTCCAATTTCAAAAAAAATGTGCAAGACTGGAATAATTTGATACAAAATATGAAAAGTTCAATTTTTGGTAAACATATTGGAACTATTAAATTTGTACATATCTTTTAATATAATATAATATAATGATCATATGAGGTTTGCTGCCACTGAATCTACTGGCTGTCTCCATGTGAATGTATCATAAGTGCTGTGATCTCCCATCTTTTGGAGTAATTGGCGACCATTAGCATTTTGCAAAGCTTTGGCATCCAAAAATACTAGAAAGGCACGCGTGTCCTGTTGGCACTCAGTGGTGTTTGTGCTGCTTCACTTACCGCGAGTCCAGCATCAGTTCTCTGTTGTACCTTGTGTCTCTCCCGGCCGCGATCTCCAGCATCACCGCCGGATGTTTACAGTTACATGCCTTCTCCAAACACTTCCCCCAGTCGCGGCGTCCCTGTTCTCACTGATCACTCGCCTCACGTGCTCAGTGTCACCGTACTGACAGGCCCAGTACAGCTAGACTGCTTAACTTGTGCATAAATTATGCAAAATTCTGTGCATAACTTAATGTTGCAATTTTTTCTAAATTGTGTAATGAATAAAGACATGTAAGAATAAAACCCACACATTCGGCATGATACCACTCAGTTTCACACTCAGGATTGTCACCTGCCAGCCACTTGAAAAAAAAAGGTTCTTTACCAGGCATTAAGGAGAAGACAAGGAAATTTGTCCAAAATATAATTGACATTTTCAAAAGACATAGTTTCTCGCTTATCAATGTCTACAACTTGAATATTGTAGAGAACATCACTGTTATATGGCAATTTTTCAAGCATGTATTTAACAGCCTTGACATAAAATTGTAACACATTTGAGTAAAAAGCTTTCATATCAAATTTCTCTTCACCATGCTGAGAAATGAAAGTTTTGGCATTAACACCTATGAAGATATCAGCTTTATGAATTTCACTAGATGTGTAATCAATTTTTGTAACATCTGATGCAGACAAGATCACTGTAGGTTTCACAAATTTTATGAAAACATCTTTTGACAATTCTTTCAAGACATGTAATTGCTTGTGAATGACAGGTGTTTCAGTTTGAAGAAAACAATTTGCTTTATCAAACATTGGCAATACTGCCACCAACAACAATGCATATAATCTTACATTTCTATCTTTGAGCATGTTAAAAATATTTTGAACTTTTGAAGTGTATGTCACTTTAGAAATAGGTTCTTTAAACTTTTTCCTTGTGTTTGGTTGCTTTTCAGTATCTAAATATTTAGACAAGTCAAACTCTGATAAAACAGGACCTTTACCAGAACTAGTCTGATCAGAAAGCACAGCAGACGTGGAAGTAGATCTTGTTGCATCAGAATGCACAGCAGAGACACCCTGTTTAATGAAACAAGTTTAATAAGAATACTGACTTAATACATTTGGTAAAGAAACTTTGTTGATTGCAGACTTATTTATAATGCTTTGTTACTTGCTTCAAATTGAGTGATAAAGATCGAGCAATAAAGTTAGTACATTATAACAAATGAACTTTCTAGTGCACATACACATTAACAAACATTAATACCTCTGTCTGGTTAGCAGCAGTCGGTACTTTGCTGACTGAGGAAATTGTTGATTTGCTGTCTGATGCACAAGCAAAAACATAATAATTAACTAAAACAACTAAAATATACAATTTCCATAAACCACATCATTATAAACATGAGCTTGGTGGCAAAAGCCACCACGTTTGCACACCTTTCTACGTTGATTTATTATGCTCGGCTCGTAGCCTAAGTGGTCAATATTTACACACTTTGTGTTGTGGCAAAGATGACTGAGCTCTAAATCAGCACCAACGATTATATTATGTGTAAATGAATACATCAGGCGGCTGCACAAAAGTCTTTTTCCATAAAGTTTCACGTATATTTGAGGATAGTGAAGAGAATTTAGACCAAATGATTATTCCAGACATCCATTTGGTTTTCTATCACTCTTACGTGTAATTTCATCTTTGTAATAGGCTCTTGTCTTATCGGGAAAATCATTGGGATCAATTATGATCCGACGAGGCATGATTTAATATCAAAATTAAGGTAGCATCATCAGAACACACAGCAGTTAATGTTTAATGAAATGCTGACTTATGCCTAAAATATTGATAGCTGGGGGTAGAGGATGGAGTAATTACCCCTCTTCCACATTTCCGCTGCGTAAGAAAGGAGGAATACAATATCTTTGTCTGGTCATATACGTGTTTCCTATCAAGAGGGAAATGTAGGCATCTATTATCTGGAAAAATTAAGCATATTGTTTGTCTGAAACACTGAAGCGTAGTGTTTGTCGGAAAACAAAATATGCTAACAATCATGTGCTTCATGTAGCAAGGTATAATGTACTGATTTATGGTAATAAATGTTTCATTTACCTTATGGTTTATAAGAATGGTACGTTCTAGGGACTGGAAGTCAGCTGCTTCCACTGTCTAACTATGCGCTGCTAACTCAGTCACGTGAATGCAAAAAACAAATAAACATGAATAAAAAGCAACCTTCAAAACAGCAATAAATCACCAGGAGAATAAGATCCACGAGTTACATGAACAATTGGAGAATCGAGTTTATCATACTAATGATGATGATAACAAAGAAGAGGACGTCAAACCTTCAAAAAAGAAATAAATCACTTGGTGAATGAAGAAGAGATAGAAGACATAAGACAGTTGATGCAAATGCAAAAATAAATAAATAAATAAAATGAAAGAAACCTTCAAGACTGCGATAAATCTTCTTTGCATTCCTCACTTCTATTTTAAGAAGCTCCATCGATAATTCTGCTCTTGTTTTCCTTTTTTTGGTTCTGCACGTGGCAGGCGGTGTTAGTGATAAGGAGTTGGCATTTGCTGGAATCCCACCATGTCGATTTCACCCGAGGGCAACCCCCAACGTTTGTACATTTCTGGTAACAAGTCTGACATCATCTGAAATTCAAAGTTTTAAACTCAAACCAATAGATTTTTTAGAAATATGTGTGGGTTCTTTTAACTACATTATTGTAAAGTGAGGTTAGTGATCACTTGTTCTTGTTCTTGATTAGTAGTCTGCAAGTGAATCAGTGGCTATGTAGATGATTAAGCCTTTTTAAGGGTTCTATTTAAGTTGACAGATTTTAAAGTTAGTTTTTAGTAATGAAAATGTACTCCAAATATGCACCAATTTGTGGTAATCTGCTGTAAATTCACTTAATATTATCCAGTATTATGTAGTAAATTAATTAGGACATTAGAAAATCGCCCCAATTACCTTAAATTACCAAAAAATATTAAAATAAACTATACTAACATTTCCAGGGAAAATGGTATGAAGTAAAAAATTCAAGTTTACCATCGCAGCCCGTGAACAGTGCAATAAACCATCTGAAGGATTCTCATACATGCATAAGAGCTTCCCGTAATCTATGGTCTCAGACCACTAGATGGATATTTAATTGTAAGATCTATAAATAATTAGGCCCCCTCTGCTTCGCTTAGCTTTGAGTGTTAGCAAAAATAGCTTTTTTTCAGTAGAGTATTCAATTTCCCGTTGCTGAGGATAAAAATTATATGGGCATATCCACCCTCCCAGAGCTCTGGCAGCCATTGAAGAGACATCTCTAGTCTAGCCCGATTCTACATTTATACACGACTGGCTAACAACTGACCATTCCGTCCACCAGTAGCGTCTCTACGGCCTCCAGATTCTGATGTTGTATGGCCAGCATGAGTCGCTGTTCTTGCCATTGACATTGAGATTGCTGCCTGCCTCCTTCTTACCGTTGACATCAAGCAAGAACTTTAGCATTTTGAGTGAGTCGTGCTGCCGGTCGCTGCTCACCAGGTGGAGCACTGTGTTGCCGCGGCGCGCGCCCTTCGGTAGCAGCAAGTTGGCCGCATCGCACTTGTTGTGGTGCAGCATGGTTCTAAATGCACTAGTTTCTCTTTAATCTTATGTTTACCATTGTTCCAAACCTCTGCAACTTCATTCTGTATAATTTCTCTTATCATTTTACGGTGTTGTTCATTTAATATTTGATTATGTTGTTGGTATGACGCATTTAATTCTATTAAGTTTGGTTTTTTTATATTTCCTCAATATTTATATATTTTATATATTTTGAATGGTATATTTTATTCTATTCAAAGTTCTTTTACTCTTTTCCTTTGAATCATTTCCCTCAATATTGATTAAGATACACAACCTTAGAGTATTCTTTGTCATTGCCCCAAAATTTGTCTGCACTGTTTTTCACAGCTCCCACCCAGGAACTGCTGTCACTCTCCTTTATCTTGAGTAGCAACTGTCGCGCCAAATGGTGATGGTGACAATACCAAATATGGTTTTATGTTTGTTAATATAATGGTGATGAGTAAAGTGTCAACTGCTTGTTCGACTCATGAGCTTGAGCTGCAAAAATTTCAGTCATAATATCCATTTATAACAACATACACACATTAACCCATCCTTTTACAATATGTATATCCTACAAAAATATAAGTGAAAATATCAAAACTACTTCAAGAAGCATTACAACTCCTATCTTAATTGTAAATAGGCAGGCTTTTTTGTCATAATTCACTTCTATACCATTCTGTCAATGAAGCAAAAACAAATTGTAGTAACTATCCATTTATTTTGTTGGCAGTGTAAATTTGGCTGCTTAAATGGCTCATGAGGAGGGAAAACCTGCTGCTGTTCCACAAATAGAACTCCACTTGATGCACTGTCCCATCATGACTTTTGATATTTGAAAAGGCTGCTATGGGGACTTGTCATCATTTTAAACTGTTCAGAAAATGGAGCCTCCATTTATCCCAGCAGCATGGAAAAACAAAAAATTTACCCCAAAAACATTATCTTAAAGCAACTGTTGTCAATGGATGGTGACAATACCAAATACCTGTATAATATCCACTTATGTTTGTTAATATGCTGCTTAAACTTTCGTGAGTTGGTGTCTGCTTACTGCTTGTTCGACTCATGAGCTTGAGCTGTCCATCCTCCTCAGTCCCAATGGCGCTGCTCGTGACGCTAACAACACACACACATTCTCCATCTCCTACAAAATATAAGTGAAAATATCAAAATTACTGATGAGAAAACGATAATTTGAATAATTCAATTCTAAACACAATGTCCTAACCACATTTTGTAAATAGGGTGTTTTTTTGACCGTTTGAGGAACACGTGTCTATGGTCCACTTTTGTTGGCAAATAACATTTAAAAAGGGTTCTCAAGCAAAAAAGATTTAAATTTTGTTGGCATAACATTTGGCCACCCACCCCTCTGATTAAGGCTCAGAGGAGGAAGAAACCTGCTGCCGTGTTTTTAATAGAACTCCACTTGCATTTTTACCACTGCACTGTCCCGGAGTGGGGCCTTCCCCTCCCAGACTTGTGATAGTTGTTGCCTGCGTTTGGGTGGGGGCAAAGAGGTCATCTTCGGAATCTAATAACTTGTCTACTCTTTCCCTTGATATGCTCCTTTCGGCTGACATGCGCAGCTTGCTTCTTTTGCCATATCACTTTCCATATATTCATCTATCATCTGGAGTGGGGACTTCGGTGGTCTTCACAAATTCCTGTCGGAGGGACTCGGCCATCTTGGATACTAACTCCTGCTGTATTTTGGCGATGTGGTCAGCAGTCTCTTGGAGTGTGGGATGCTGGCTCCTTCGGTGGTTCTCCATGTCTTCTTGGTTTTTAGCCCGGAACACGCACGCGGGGCAATCTACAGGTTTCCTAAACCCCCCGGGGACTCGAATAACACATTTTTCTACGTCCTGCCTTCCCATGGGCAGTTGGTGGGTAGCCAAATGCTGCCTAAATCGTCCTTTGTCATGGAGTGCCTCGAAGTGGTGGCAGCCCATGACTGGGCATCACAACCCCACAAACTTCTCGTTATGTACACGACCTATGTGTTGCTGCAGGTTAGCAACACTGTCCCCGCACTGAGGACAGGGGCTCTGGGGCGGCATTGCCGGCAACATTGGTGGGGCCCATCGGCAGTCTCACCCATGCTGGTGGTGGCATGAATCCTTGTCCATGTTCTCTGGAATAGGGAGTCGTCCGGCGCTGCAAACGTTCCCTCTTCAAAGTCACTCGTCTGTCCATGCTGCAATGGCGGAAACATTGGCGGCTAGCCACAGTCTCACCCCTGCTGGTGGTGGCATGAATCCTTGGCCATTTTCTCTGGAATAGGGAGTTGTTCGGTGCTGTGGACGTTCCCTCTTCAATGTCACTCGTCTGTTTATGCCGCAATGGTGAAAATCTTTTTTATAGTAAATGCAAACCAACTTTATTAATGGTACAACAAAATACGTAACAATGTAAAAAAAAATGAGATACATTAAGAATTCATATATCATAGTGTACAATGAATTGATTGGCATTTAGACAATATATAAAAAAAACACTGAAATGTCCTTATATGTTAACACCATGGTTTTTAAGTCCTCCTACTAATATCCCTGGATGTAGCACAGATGATTTATACTTTGCTTGGAAGCAGCATCCTTTTTTATTTGAAGATGGATGAATCATGTCAAAGATGCCCTCTATACTGCATCTATGCTCATGTTTGTTGAATGCCTCGTATTTTAGAACATGATCACAATCCAATATGATTCAAAGAACTGACGTCTCCATCACGACCTGAAACATTTCAATGATTTAGTGCTGAGAGTGAGGAGATTCCATCATCAATTAGTTGTAAACACGGGATATGTGAGTAGCTGCTGGAGCAACAATCATACATCAAGATTTGGACCGAGACCGAACTACCTTCAATCTACTGCAATATCCTACCTTCATGTGACAATTGGCTTGTTTCGGCGACAAGTCATTAGGACTGGCGAAGCTTCTGGAATAGGTGAAAGCTTTCAAGGTAGCTTGATTTTTCTTGCACAAAACAAACTGTAAACCTTCTAAAAAAAAGGGTATCTATCCTATTGTTCAAATATTTTAGATAAACCAGTAACCACGGTATCCAATGTTTTTTTTAAGTGGTCACTCGTGGTCTTCCTTGAGAATGATTTGAACAAAATGTTGCACGAAGACCCTCAGTACCTTTTCTGTTATAAATCAATTTCAGATGGTGATAATTCAAACCAGAACCTGTGATATTTTCAGCTACAGCCTGGGAAATGAAACCATGAATGTTATTTTTAGCTTTGATAAGATGTCTCATGGAAGCTATGTTCTTATCTTTTTCATTATTGAATGCTTCTTGCCACTGAATGTTGACAGTGGGCCAAGTCAAAAGCATAATGTCTTGATGACTAATTTTCAAATGTTCTATAAGTGAGATCAAAGCCTTTACATCTTCTACAGCATCATGAGCCCCATAGGTTTGACCCATTTCACTAGACACCAAATTTTCCTGACTATATGATGCAAGTCCTGGCTTTTTCTTTTGAAAGACTGATAATGAGTCTGGACACCACTCAGCATTTTATATAAAATCATTGAACAATCCAACATTTGAAAGTGCTTTACCCTAAACTTTAGAATCAAAACGCCTCCTATGAGCCAACAAAATACATTTGTGCCAGTGAGCCACCGTGCACTCACATGTTTGATCACGTTTTTCATTTCAATTCCAAATTCACCTAACTGGTCCTTCAATTTTTTTGTCTCTTAGCTGACTTCTCTACATAAGAATAAATGTCCACTAACAAGTCTTCAATAGTACAAGGTAATTTTGATGTTGCCTTGTCTGCAGCCAACGCCATTAGATGGCAAGGGCATCCAACGGAGTGAACATGAGAAGCCACTTGAATCAAACAACCATACACCCCCTTTCTTCTTTCCTAACATTACGTATGCATTGTCTGCAGAAAATGATATTACATTTGTCCATGGAACCTCATGTTGTCTAAAAAAGCTGTTCTGCAGTAAATTAGATATGTTCAAGCCAGTAGAACTTTCCTTTAGTTCAGGAATTTCTAAAAGTGTTTTGAATATTTTCCCAATTTCACTATCAAAATATTTAACAACAACAACAATGGGATTTTTAGTTCAAAAAAGGCATTTTAATCATGTGTCATGCGAGCCATCTTTTCAACAGTGAGCTGCTGGCAGTGTTATGGATGGCATAAATGTTAGCAGGTCCACAGCAGTTTGCATTGATTTCATTTGACAACAGATGAAATGCAATTTCCTAAAATATCCATATGTATCATGATTCCATTTTAAACCATAAATAAGAATTATGCTAAGAAATGTATGTTGCATAATGTTTTTATGTATATGTAATCCATACAATAGCTTAACAGAAATCACTGTCTCACCTCTTGGTGATGATTATTGTCACTTCCTTTGAGTGACAAAACAAAAAGGTCAACCACAAAGACAGCCACCCCCCCTTTCCCACAAATCTGGCCATAAATCACAAACTAATGAACTCTGAGGTCAAATAAATTAATCAACGGCAACTTTGATATCTTATGCAAGATCCTGCTTTTGTAAGTTATCCTAGGTCCAATGGTATGTTTGTAATTAATCAGCATGTGATGATGGTGTCATTTTCCTAGAAATTTCTTAACATTTAAAATCTAAAATTTTAATAGTTAGAAATTGATCTACAGCTTCAACTTTCGGTTGTTTTTTAACTTTATTACATGCCCAAGAATATCAAAATGAAAAAATACCAAGAAAATGAATGACAAAACAAAATGGTCAACAATGAAAATTATTTTAAGAAGAATTTCTTTGGTATGACGGGAAAACATCATTTAAAAGCAACTTTAGAATTTATAAAGGGCTAAGAGAATTACATTCTCATAGAGGTACAACATTGCTCTACAAATGCTGATTCATAAATTTGAAGTTGTATTACAAGTAAACATGTAATAAATGATTGTTTTGAAGCACTTGTTTTCATTAAAAGTATCTCATCTCAACACTGATTACTATACACATATAGCAAGCTGAAATCTGATGCCGAACGGCGGGAAAGCTGATGAAAACTGGGCAAGCTGCCAGATATCTGACTGAGCCAGGCAAATTTGGTGTCCAAAGGGGTAGCAAACTTATATATTTCTCTAAAGTGGCATAAAATTGTGGATAGTAGTAGTCATTGGCAGTCTCTTATGTCCATCCTCTTCAATAATTGTCTTGTATTGCTCTTTTATTTTGTTTAGTTCTAAAGCGAAATGGGAGTCTTTTTTCGAACTGTGTATTTCTCTGGAATCAGGTTTGTACCTTCAGTCATTTCACTCCTTGTGCTTCATCTTCCGTAGAATCAAGCGCTTCTTTATCTTCCTGAAAAAGGGCTTTGACATATTTAATTTTTTGTTTTGTTCCTCCCTCTCTTTAGAAATGAGCAGTTTTTTAAAAATATTTTCCTCCCTACTTTTTGATTTAAGAAGATTTTTTCACCCGACACAGAGCAGCAATCATAAGTTTTTGTCATTTTGCCATTGGACAGAGAGTAAAAGCCGTTAACTTGAATCAGAATTGGATGTCTGGCTTGCGGCCATGTTTTCTATCTTTTCCACGATTAATCCTTTTCGCCTGTTCGATGAAACATCAAAATTGATTTTTATGTGTACTCACTTCCTTTAATTAGTAATAAAAATAATTAACAATGATAACACATTTCATAAATAAATTTAAGAGTATCAACAAGTAACACTAATTTTGTGATAAATCCTTAAAAATTAAAAACTTACTATGTATATTGTCTTAATATTTTCGGACCCCAAACCGTCCATCGTCTGAGACTTTTCTGTCACCCTGTGGCAGCACTTGACAGAAGTAGAAGTCAGTGGTGGTTTGAGGCTGCCCTAGGTCTCAGAAGGTTGTCGTAGGCGTGAGATAACTGGTATGCTCCTTCATCTCTGTTCATGCTCTCCTCAGTCTTTTTAGGATTGTTATGGACTCTAGGATTTGTCTGTCCAGTAGGTTTGACTCCTTGCAACACAACTTTAGCACTATCCCAATCTGTTACATGGTAGAGGTTGTTCATGTGGTCAGTTATGGCTGATTGGTGAATTTCTGTGGTGCTGAGGTGAGTGGCTCTGGTGCGCATTATTTTTATGGTCATGTGTCTCCACATTTCTACTTCTGTCACGTGCTGCCACCTGGTGACAGAAAAGTTCAGACGATGGACATTGAAAATGTCCGAAAATATTAAGACAATATAGTAAGTTTTTTTAAGGATTTTATCACAAAATTAGTGTTACTTGTTGATAGAAAAAAAAAAATCCAATGAATCTCTTTACAAATTTAAGAGTAGTTCACAAATAAAAAGACATAACACATACAGTAGTAGTATTCAAAGAGTATAAAGATATACTATTATTTTTTTTCATTACAATTTATTTTGATAATACAAATTTTGTCTTGCTGTATTCATGGATCAAATTTTACTATCATCATAGTATTCTTTTTTGACTTGTGTTTGTAGGACTGATAGCATTCCATGATAAAATCTGCAGGTCTCAGATGAGGTTTCTTTTCAATACATCAGTTTTACAATTTTGAAATGGCATTCAACTAACCCATTCGTAAGACGCTTTTGAGCCAGGCAAATTTGGTGTCCAAAGGGGTAGCAAACTTATATATTTCTCTAAAGTGGCATAAAATTATGGATAGTAGTAGTCATTGGCAGTCTCTTGTGTCCATCCTCTTCAATAATTGTCTTGTATTGCTCTTTTATTTTGTTTAGTTCTAAAGCGAAATGGGAGTCTTTTTTTTAACTGTGTATTTCTCTGAATCAGGTTTGTACCTTCAGTCATTTCACTCCTTGTGTCTTCATCTTCCGTGAGAATCAAGCGCTTCTTCATCTTCCTGAATAAGGGCTTTGACGTATTTAATTTTCTATTTTGTTCCTCCCTCTCCTTAGAAATGAGCAGTTTTTGAAAAATATTTTCCTCCCTACTTTTTAATTTAAGAAGATTTTTTTCTCACCAGACTCAGAGCAGCAATCATAAGTTTTTGTCATTTTCCCTACCCCCTTCTTGAAATAATGTCGTTTTCGATTTCACAGTAATCTAAATGTATCGCTGGGCACGCTTGACGTTATGAAATCAAAAAACGAAATTATTTGACGTTTGCTTATCAAACTGGCTGTGGTGGTGCCAGACTCAGACATGAAAAATAAAACTTACTGGTTAAAATTGCTGTAAAGTCCAGTCAAAACGAGGGTCAATCACTGCACTCTTAGCGTTATACAAAGATTAACGGCTAAAAAATAACAGTTACTGTAACAAACATGGTTCAATGAAAACAAATCTACTTTGCTCACAATTGTTCCAAAGTCAACAGTGACAGTTTCAAGTGTCCCATAATATCCTTACACAAAAAAGGCCTGTATCATGATTCTATATTTATACAGTCTCTCCTTCACCCTCACATAAAGCGGGGGTTGTTATTTGCTAATAAAATACACGAACCCCACTGCCAGTACACACCTCAAAAGATTACACTGTCACATTCTACAGAAGTCTAGATGAATGTACATTACCGTTTGAGTTTCTAACTGCAGTTCATCACACTGTCACTCTTAGTGTGACTATCCTATGAATACCATCTTACCACCCCTAACATACAGAGTCTGTGCCTGCCCGGCCCTCACCCCGTATATCCTCCCCGTCCTGCAGCTGGTCGCCTAACTCCAGCGTGGTCACGTGGTCGCCTCGTAACTTATGTCCTTTAGTGTTTTTTATCCAGTAATTCACAAGCTACAGGAATAAACTTACATTTTTCAGCAAATTTTACACTTTTTTTCAACCGTCATGTATACTGTCCATAACCATTTAGAGCGTTACTACGCTGGATTGATTCCATAGTTACTAAACTCAAACCGTCTATTGACCACTGTTGTTTATCCAAAGTCTTTGGCAAAGATGGACGACGTCACGGTTGTTGTAGTCAGCCACAAACACGTGCTGGTCATCGCACGATACAGCAAGTGGAGTGAAGGCAGTAACATGCCCGAGCTTTGGTTGGAGGTCCCCATCTTTGCTGTGAGACGTCACATGTGTTTAATTCAGTTTCTTTGGAGGCTTTGGCGGCCACAAATTCTCTACTACGGCAAGACCAGCAACATGCGCTGCAGATTCTGTGGGTTTAAGTTGCAGAGAAATATACACACCACTGTAGGACAAGATGTGCTTCATAAACTGCAAGGAGTCCAATTCTGTTCTTTGAAGACATGCTTCTTCACATGTTCCGACAGTCGCTATCACCGAGTAATATTTCTGGGGATACGAACACATATTGCACATAATCTTGAATTGTAGAAGAATCCTCATCCTTGCCAAGCAAGGTTGA
Organism: Streblospio benedicti; assembly: GCA_019095985.1. Lineage (NCBI taxonomy): Eukaryota > Metazoa > Annelida > Polychaeta > Spionida > Spionidae > Streblospio > Streblospio benedicti. The sequence goes on from JAGTTF010005856.1 coordinate 21,096, forward strand.
CTTTATGCCAATAGCATTGAGAGCAGCGCAGTGTTCATGCATGATTGGTAACAGAGGTCACAATGACCGTGCTTTTGCCAACATAAGGTGACAAAACTTTGATCCCTAGTTTCAGTTTTGCGGCGATACATACTGGAAGGGCCTGATGAATGAAAAAAAAAGCTCTTACCAACATCATAGTATTCTTTCACTTTTGTTTGTAGGACTGGATAGCATTCCGTGATAAAATCTGCAGGTCTCAGACGAAGTTTTCTTTTCAATACATCAGTTTTCACAATTTTGAAATGGCATTCAACTAACCCATTCATAAGACGCTTTGAGCCGGGCAATATTGGTGTCCAAAGGGGTAGCAAACTTATAAAAATATAAAGTGGCATAAAATTATGGATACTAGTAGTCATTGGCAGTCTCTTGTGTCCATCCTCTTCAATAATGGTCTTGTATTGCTCTTTTATTTTGTTTAGTTCTGAAGCGAAATGGGAGTCTTTTTTCGAACTGTGTATTTCTCTGGAATCAGGTTTGTACCTTCAGTCATTTCACTCCTTGTGTCTTCATCTTCCGTAGAATCAAGTGCTTCTTCATCTTCCTGAATAAGGGCTTTGACATATTTAATTTTTTATTTTGTTCCTCCCTCTCCTTAGAAATGAGCAGTTTTTTAAAAATATTTTCCTCCCTACTTTTTAATTTTAGAAGATTCTTTTTTATTTTCTCACCAGACTCAGAGCAGCAATCATAAGTTTTTGTCATTTTCCCTACCCCCTTCTTGAAATAATGTCGTTTTTGATTTCACAGTAATCTAAATGTATCGCTGGGCACGTTTGACGTTATGAAATCAAAAAACGAAATTATTTGACGTTTGCTTATCAAACTGGCTGTGGTGGTGCCACACTCACACATGGAAAATAAACTTATTGGTTAAAATTGCTTTAAAGACCAGTCAAACGAGCGTCAATCACTTAGCGTACACAAAGATTAACGGCTAAAAATAACAGTTACTTAAGAAAACATGGTTCAATGAAAACAAATCTACTTTGCTCCAAAGTCCACAGTCACAGTTTCCAGTGTCCCATAAAATCCTTACACAAAAAGGCCTGTATCATGATTCTATATTTATACGCTCTCTCCTTCTCCCTCACATAGAGCGGTCGTCATTATTTGCTAATAAAATACACGAACCCCACTGCCAGTACACACCTCGAAAGATTACACTCACATTCTATAGAAGTCTAGATGAATGTACATTACCGTTTGAGTTTCTAACTGCAGTTAATCACACTGTCACTCTTAGTGTGACTATCCTATGAATACCATCTTACCACCCTAACATACAGAGTCTGTGCCTGTCCGGCCCTCACCCCGTATATCCTCCCCGTCCTGCAGCTGGTCGCCCAACTCCAGCGTGGTCACGTGGTCGCCTCGTAACTTATGTCCTTTAGTGGTTTTTATCCAGTAATTCACAAGCTACGGGAATAAACTTACATTTTTCAGCAAATTTTACACTTTTTCAACCGTTATGTATACTGTCCATAACCATTTAGAGCTTTACTACGCTGGATTGATTCCATAGTTACTAAACTCAAACCGTCTATTGGCCACTGTTGTTTATCCAAAGTCTTTGGCAAAGATGGACGCCGTCACGGTTGTTGTAGTCAGCCACAAACACGTGCTGATCGTCGCATGATACAGCAAGTGGAGTGTAACATGCCCTAGCTTTGGTTGGAGGTCCCCATCTTCGCTGTGAGACGTCACATGTGTTTAATTCAGTGTCTTTGGCGGGTTCTGCAGCCACAAATTCTATGCTACTGCGAAGACCAGCAACATGCGCTGTAGATTCTGCGGGTTTAAGTTGCAGAGAAATATACACACCACTGTAGGACAAGATGTGCTTCATAAACTGCAAGGAGTCCAATTCTGTTCTTTGAAGACATGCTTCTTCACATGTTCCGACAGTCGCTATCACCGAGTAATATTTCTGGGGATGCGAACACGTATTGCACATAATCTTGAATTGTAGAAGAATCCTCATCCTTGCCAAGCAAGGTTGACTTTATGCCAATAGCATTGAGAGCAGCGCAGTGTTCATGCATGATTGATAACAGAGGTCACAATGACCGTGCTTTTGTCACCACAAGGTGACAAAACTTTGATCCCCTAGTTTCAGTTTTGCGGCGATGCATACTGGAAGGGCCTGATGAATGAAAAAAAATTTCTCTTACCAACATCATAGTTTTCATAGTATTCACCATATTATTTGACTTGTGTTTGTAGGGCTGGATAGCATTCCGTGATAAAATCTGCATGTCTCAGACAAAGTTTTCTTTTCAATACATCAGTTTTTACAATTTTGAGGTGGTATTCAACTAACCCATTCATAAGACGCTTTGAGCCAGGCATTATTGGTGTCCAAAGGGGTAGCAAACTTATATATTTCTCTAAAGTGGCATAAAATTGTGGATAGTATTCATTGACAGGCTCTTGTGTTCATCCTCTTCAATAATTGTCTTGTATTGCTCTTTTATTTTGTTTAGTTCTAAAGCGAAATGGGAGTCTTTTTTCTCATCTTCAGTAGAATCGAGCGCTTCTTCATATTCTTCAATAAGGGCGTTGACATATTTAATTTTCTATTTTGTTCCTCCCTCTCCTTAGAAATGTGTTCAGGTGTAATTGTAGTGTAATTGTCGATAAATGAGCAAATATAGTCCAAGATCTACAGCGTTCTTTACTCCAGAAATACTAACAGACTGCCACATCAGCTTCCACAATGTTCACAATAATTCCATTCACAATGTACCCCAATATATGACAAAAAATAAACGATATACTCCAACAATAAAATATGGCATTACAGGCCACTGACAAAGCTAAGGTAGCCCCAGGTCATGATTCAATAACAAAACGCCACCCAGTGAACTCGATTGTGGGACCTAAAAAAATATTTTTGTGTGCATTGGGGTCAGTTTTTTTTCATATTTAAAAAGTTTTTTGTTTTTATCAAATTAGAAGCTGTTCTAGTTCTAGTTTATTTAATATTTTAGCATTCGATAGGTTTGGTAATGTGTCTTCAGGGTGTGTAGGTATGTCCTCTCTCTTGAAAACACTTGTTTTATTCTTCACCCTATGTATTTCATATATGCAATATTTTTGCGATATGTTGAGCCCTTGATTAAACTGCAAAAGTAAACATTTTCATACAGTAAAAAGAAGCCCTAAGGTAGCCCTAGGTCATGATTCAATTACAAAACAATTCACCTTTGACCTCTGCAAGAGTGACTTCATGTACTCTTGTAACGTGCCTCTTCAAAGTAGTAAGTGTTTTGTACGTCTTTGTGCAAAAGTTACATTGATCCTTTTCTGGCTCTTTTCTGACTCATCTACTGTGACATATAAAAACAAATTGTTTATTGTTCAATAAAACAAACAAATACACAATTACACAATTTTCATACTGTAAACAGAATTACAGTATCTTAAACTGTAAAAGTAAACATTTTCAAACAGAAAAATGAAATACAGTATCTTAGACTGTAAAAGTAAACATTATCCGGGTCACTGAGCCTCACCTTTGTCCCGGCAGGTTGTGACTGAGGCTGACCCGGCGTCTGGTGGCCGCAGCCTCCACGTCCCGGTCCACACAGAGGAGGCCGCGACGACGCAGGCTGTGAGGCGACGGGGGACAGGTAAACAGCTCAACTGTCATATGTCCTTAAGCATTAACTGGTTTCCCCCGGCCCTAAGTGCAATTAATGGTGATTGAAAAAGAACTATTCAATATTGTTTTTAACTGGTATATAGCACATGGATTCATTTTATAAACTTATTTATTCTTATTTTGCTTATTTGTCCATATCCAACCAAAAACATTGTACATCTTTCTTCTATTTACTTAAATTTGGATATGGACAAATAAGCAAAAGAAGAAAAAATAAGTATATAAAATGAAGTAAAGAACTCAACTGTCCTGTATCTTAGCATTAAGTGATCTCTCCTGGCCCTAAGTGCAATTAATGGTGATTAGTCTCTAATCTGGATTGTTAATTGATTATTAAATCATTTACCAGCTGACATGCTGCCAACATCGCGTAGGAAGGTGATAATTGCAATCGATGCTTCAGTTCCTTCACTTATGACACGCTTGCTTATGATAACCAGTCCTGTTAAATGTACACATTATCTCTTCCAATGAGTTAACGGTGCTACAAGGGGTTTTATAGTGTTCAAATTTTCTGAAGTGTACGAACTATTTAATGCACCAGCCACTGTCAATTTTCAGTTGGACATGCCTCCAGTGCCAAAGTACAAGGATATTCTTGAAGAAGAACAATCTGGTGGAACTGAATCTCAATCAAAAGTAAGATTTACTAGTCGCCTGTGAAACTAGAAAATTTTTGTGCACAATTTAATTTGTGAATTTTGTGGGTAGGTTCAAAAATACAAACTTATATAGTGAGCAAACATTAATAGCCTATAATAAACAATGATTGAGATTAGATGCAATATTATAAATATTACAAATTTTTCGGCATGTACTGCCTTTATCAGTACATGCCGAATATTTATAATATTGCATCTAATCTCAATTATTGTTAATCATTTTTCTAATCAATGGATGCGGCACAGCAATTACTACATTTATTTCATATTAATAGCCTATGTAAAGTAGGTCCAGGATGGACCAAAATCGCAAAATTAAATAGTCACAAAATAATTCATATATGAAAATCGCAAAATTTAATAGCCACAAAATATTCTAGTTTTACAGTATATTCTACATATTTGCATATATAGCAAGGGCCCATAACAAAGTACTTGCCCACCTCCAAGTTAGATGTTGCTCATCGTACGCAGTTGAGGCAAAGTGTCGTTCCACTGTGAATCCGTTCGGATGGTAAAAACCTCTGTTCTTTCTTTCTTCTTGATGATAGTCCATTCTACTGTATAATTTGGGCAGCCTTTCTCATTAGCTATCGTCGAAAGAGATATATAGCGCGCCACAAACTTTTTCATCTACAAAAATCATAAGCAGCTGAAGCTAATAGTTTATGTGGTGTAAAAGGTAGTTCGTGATGCACACATATCTGAGATAGACAAAATCACTAAGTATGAATGGCATGATCATCATGGCCTGTCAAAAAAAAAAAGCTGTGTGACATATCAACATTAAAATTAGTTAACAAATAATAACAAACATACTTCATGGAAAGAAGGTGAATGGTCGGTTACTTTCACCTCACTGTGTTTCTCCTTATGTGGATCTCCGAATTTGTATTTTATTTGTACTAGGACAGACATCCACCGTTCAGATTCAATGGATTGGTCATCAGATGTCTCAGATCTGTAATGTTTGAAGACTTTGAAGTGTGTAAAAAATTGCCTTTTTAACATTAGATCTAAATTTCATTTAGTTTTGAATTATAAATACAATGTTGTCTACATTGTATGGATCTCTTGTCAAATATTCTACTCATATAGTCTATATGAGTATCTATATTATAGATCTAGTCATCATATCTACTAATAAAACCTTATCACTGGGAATGGAATGATCTGCAGATTATTGTCTGTAAAATATACCGGATTTAGTAATTAGAAGTAATATTTATCTTAGTTAAAAAAGTTGGAGCAATGCACAGCCATTTTTGGTCATCTAGATCTAGTGTGAGTACTAAGTACTAGACTAGTAGTCTGCAACCATCAATTTTGATGATTATAGCAGAGGGAGGCCACGTGGTGTTGGTACATCGACCTCCAGAGCAGGTTAGGCAGCCAACTGAGCCTCGGGGGTGGAGTATCACACTAGCAATCGTAATTTTAGTGCACACCAAACCTGTGCATCACATAAACAATAGATTTTCTATTCAATTCAGAGCTAGATTTACAGTAGCACTGATTAAACAGTTTTCTTAAGTTTGTATTCTATGCGGTATTGTTGTGTTGTATTTAATATATATATATATAATTAAAAAAATGAGTGAAGATAAAACTCACCTAAAAGAAAATGTTCAAAGTTCAATGTTCGTTTTTTTAATTCCGCTTGCTGATGACATGTTCCTCCAAATGAAAAATTCGTATACTAAGAATTTAGGGCTCAGACCACTAAATGGATACTCAATTGAAATACAGGCTGAGAACTCCAAGACTACTTGAGCTATTGATTTGAAAATTAGATATGTTTTGTTTAAGGAAAAACGTACCTCTGAAAAAATTTTGTTTTTACTTTGGCCTACTTTTGACGAATTTACGTGCATCTACAGGGAGAAGTATTTGACCTATGGTCACCAAACTTCATATTTAGCTTTATTGTACAACTCTCCAGAACTGATTAGATTTTTGTGTAACGTTACTTTGGCATATTTATGATGAAGTTACGGGGTGTTTTTAAAAGAACGGAAAAAAATTAGGTAAACGAATTCCCCGAAGGGGGATACTTCCAAAGAAATGCAGCGTTTACCCAACTTCAAAATTTTTGAAATTTGGTTAAAAATTTACAGGTACGGGGCCCCCCCATGTCCCCTTGAGTTATGACTTTAGGGTGGGAAGGAAAAAACCTTTTGGGGAAAATTCCCGTAATTTTTAAACCCCAATTTGGGGGGATTTTTAACCCAAATTGGGACCCCCCTTTAAAAATTCAAAAAAAATTAAATTCTGGGTTTGGGGAGGAGATTACAGTTTTAAAAGGGAAAATAAGTTAAAGACTTTTTTAAAAATTTCCAAGATTTTTTTTAAAAAAAGAAATTGTTTTTTTGGACCCATGGAAAACACAAATTATGCTTGAGAGGCAAATTTTTTCCCCGGGCAAGGGGTTAAATTTTTAAGGAAGTATTTTTTTTTTCTGTTTAATCACAGAAATTTTTTTAAATATGAAAAAAAATATCATTCAAATGAATTTATCTTGGAAACACAAATTTTAAAAGCCAGGTCCAAAAAATTGGGATTTTGTGGGGATTTCCTTGGGTTTTTAAAAAATTTTGGTGAAAAATTTTGCAAAAGGCATTTTTTGTTTTTTTTTAATGAAAAAAAGCCAGGCCAAATTATTTTTAAAAAAAATGATTGGGAGCCAAAAATGAAAACCCAGTTCTTACAGAAAAATTATTTCCCTTTTTTGGGTTTTTAAAAATGCCAAAAATTTATTTAGAGGGGGGAAAAGCGCAAATTTTTTAGCAACAAATTTTTGGGGTTAAGCAAAATCCCCATGTTTTTTAACTCTGAAAGTAGAAAAAGAACAAACGTGCCCCAAATATTGCGCCATATTCATGCAAATTTTGAAAAAAAAAAGATTCCAAAAAATAAAATTATCATTTACTTTTAAAAAAAAATATTTTACTTTATAAGGGGAACCTAAACAGGGTTTTTTCATTGTATTTAAAATTTAAGGGTTTTTTAAGTTAAAACTTTTTCTAAAAGGGGCCCCCCCGAATGATAAAATTCAGTTTTCTAAATAGCCTAAGGGCCCCCTTTTTTTTTCTACATTTTTACTGACGAATTAAAAAATTTTTCAATTTTTTAGGATAAATTTATATATTTTATTTTAAAAAAGGGAAAAAAGACCCCCCCCTTGGGGGAAAATTGGCTTTCCCCAAAAAGGTGGTATGTATACATTATTTACATTTGAAAAAAAAATTTCGTTTAAATTGTTTATTTGATTTTAAACTGATTTAAAATAAAATCTGAGCCCTAATGTTATATATTATTCCAAAAAATTTTTAAATGTTCGGATGGTATCATTAATTGTGTGCAATTTTCAGGAACCTTTTCTGTGGTGGGTTTTTTTTCCGGGGGTTAAATCGGGGTTTTTTTTTCCCTTTTCCAAACCCCTTTTTTTTTTGGTCTTTTTGCCCCTTTCCTTTTTGTTTTTCAATTTGGTTTTCCAAAATAAAAAAAAACCAAACCCCCAAATACAAAAAACCCCCTTAACCAACCACTTTTTAAAATAAAAATTTTTAAAAAAAGAAAGAAAATAAAAAAATTTTTTTAATCCTTTAAAACTTGTTAAAAATTTTTTTTTTTTTTTTTTTTTTTTTTTTTTTTTTTTTTTTTTTTTTTTTTTTTTTTTTTTTTTTTTAAAAAAAAAAAAAAAAAAAAAAAAAAAAAAAAAAAAAAAAAAAAAAAAAAAAAAAAAAAAAAAAAAAATTTAAGAAAAGAAAAAAAAAAAAATTTTTCTAAGACTGTAAAAAGTAGCTTTCCGGTAAATTAATTTATTGTCCCCGGTTTGGGAATTAAATTTAAACTTTCCGGGCCGCACCCTCCAAAACTCCCGTAAAGGGAAAAGCCCCAAACGACCCCCGGGTTTTTTAAGACCGGGTTTAGGTAGCGGGCCTTTTAAAGTAAATTAAAACTTTCCCAATATTTTTTAACGGGGGCTTAAAAAATTTTAAAAATGGGGTTTTAAATTAAGTGTTCCCCCCTTTTTTCCTGAAGGCCCCTTGAAACTTTTTAAATCACACCAGTCAATTTTTGTTGGCTTTGCCCCATCCAAAAAACAAAAACTTAAGGGAAAAAAACCAATGAATCTTAAAAGAAGGAAGTTTAAACGCCTGTGGAAAACTAGAAAATTGGGTGTCCCCAAAATTTAATTTTGGAATTTTTTTGGGTAGGCCCCCAAAAAAAAACAAAGTGAAAAACCTTTAATCCATAAAAAAAAAGTTTTAAAATTAAATGAAAATTTTTATAAAATTTTTAAATTTTATGGAAAAGTATCCCCTTTATCATAAAATCAATGTTAAATAATATTAATCGAATAAATTTTAATTGTTTTTTAAATTTTTTTAATTAATAAAAATGGGACATTTATAAATTATTTTTCTTTTTCAGTTTTCCCCAAACCCAAAAACCCCAATTTATAATTTTTTTCCCTTTTAATTTTTTGATTGGAAAATCAAAAAAGCCCATAACAAAGTACTTGCCCACCTCCAAGTTAGATGTTGCTCATCGTACGCAGTTGAGGCAAAGTGTCATTCCACTGTGAATGCGTTCGGATGGTAAAAACCTCTGTTCTTTCTTTCTTCTTGATGATAGTCCATTCTACTGTATAATTTGGGCAGCCTTTCTCATTAGCTATCGTGGAAAGAGATATATAGCTCGCAACAAACTTTTTCATCTACAAAAATCATAAGCAGCTGAAGCTAAGTTTATGTGGTGTAAAAGGTAGTTCGTGATGCACACATATCTGAGACAAAATCACTAAGTATGATCATCATGGCCTGTCAAAAAGAAAAAGCTGTGTGACATATCAACATTAAAATTAGTTAACAAATAATAACAAACATACTTCATGGAAAGAAGGTGAATGGTCAGTTACTTTCACCTCACTGTGTTTCTCCTTATGTGGATCTCCGAATTTGTATTTTATTTGTACTAGGACAGACATCCACCGTTCAGATTCAATGGATTGGTCATCAGATCTGTAATGTTTGAAGACTTTGAAGTGTGTAAAAAATTGCCTTTTTAACATTAGATCTAAATTTCATTTAGTTTTGAATTATAAATACAATGTTGTCTACATTGTATGGATCTCTTGTCAAATATTCTACTCATATAGTCTATACCAGTATCTATATTATAGATCTAGTCATCATATCTACTAATAAAACATTATCACTGGGAATGGAATGATCTGCAGATTATTGTCTGTAAAATATACCGGATTTAGTAATTAGAAGTAATATTTATCATAGTTAAAAAAGTCAGCAATGCACAGCCATGTTTGGGCATCTAGATCTAGTGTGAGTACTAAGTCTAGAAGTCTGCAACCATCAGTTTTGATGATTACAGCAGAGGGAGGCCACGTGATGTTGGTACATCGACCTCCAGAGCAGGTTAGGCAGCCAACTGAGCCTCGGGGGTGGAGTATCACACTAGCAATCGTAATTTTAGTGCACACCAAGCCTGTGCATCACATAAACAATAGATTTTCTATTCAATTCAGAGCTAGATCTAGTAGCACTGATTAAACA